>JANBXA010000729.1:41445000-41717500 GCA_030556225.1 Cricetiscus sungorus | reverse complement strand
ATGTGATTCTTCATTTTATCCCATAACTTATTTTTTAATATATGTAAATATAAGGGTTTGTGTGATATGTTTTATATTAGTAGCTCATTCTTTTAATATATATCCTAAATCCACTGGTAAAAATGACTGCTCTGGAAATTGGGTTAAATTATTTTGTGAGGTTATTTGTGCTGAGAACACACAAATTTATCTGAAGAGCACAGCCATTCACTCCAGAAAATTGAGTCTGAGGCAAGGCCAGAATTAAGTCAGCTTGATGTCTTCTTACATCCTTTGTTCTGGGTTTTATTTGTAGCCCCTTCAACTACAGGTCAGCCTGCCTCTTTGTGTACTGGAAGGGTGAGCACGAATGGGAGAGGTTTCTCCTAGAGTAGGATACTACACTTTGATGGTAGAACAGTGATGGAGTCAGTTATACCAGTATGTGGACAGGGCCTAGGGTAAAAAAAAAAACAACATGATTTGACCCAGGTATATAATTGGGGCATTCTAAGGTGTGTGTGTGTGTGTGTGTGTGTGTGTGTGTGTGTGTGTGTGTGTGTGTGTGTGTGTGTGTGTGTGTTCCTGTCCCACATACATATACTAGAGGACAACCTTGGGTTTCATTCCTCAGGAGCTGCTTTGTGTTTTTTATCTTTAATTACATTTTATTTATTGTGTGTCTGTGTGTATGGTAGGAAAGAGATGTACATGACACACATGTATATTGAGGTCAGAGAACAACTTTTGTGAGTTGATTAACACACATATATACTGAGGTCAGTATGTCTCCCCCCCCCCCATGGGTTCTGGGGATTGAACTCAGGTCCTCATGCTTACAAGGCTGTCACTTTACCAAGTGAACTATCTCCTCACCACATTCTTGATGCTTAACTGGTGGTGGTGGCCTATTTGGGATATGAGCCTAAATGTAGAGAGAAGCCCGGTCATTCAGTGTAAGCAACCATGATGACCTTAACAGCTACCTTCAATGTGCTAAGCAACTCCTATACTTCCTTGTTTAACTATCCCAAAGCAGCTCTTGAAAGACTTGCTATTCCACAGAGAATGAAGTAGCCATCTTAGAGAAGTTTACTAAGTTGTTTAAGATTAACAACTACTAAGGAGAGGAGTCAGAACTCAACTCATTAATGACTCCCATCAGGAGCATACACAGGAAAGAAGTTATGAGCTATCTGTTACCTTAGACTGCAACTGTAGCATCCAATTCGTTTCCATCATTGTCTGTGGAAAGTTTCTGGAGAGTTCACATGATGTGGAACAAATAAGCTCACAGTGTTTTTGTTACTGAGGTCTTTGACTGTCAATTCTTGGATGTGGGACCTGGGGGTCTTTTTTTTTTTAATTGTCCCCACTGCCAGCCTGCTAAATTTTTAATATGGGGATCATGGTTGGGATTGATTGTATTAATCTGAGGATTAAATGGCATTGAATCTGAAACATTACATACTATACCTCTGGTAAGGCACTGATGTCTTTACTGTTGGTCAACATTGGCATGAGATCATAGCGCAAGGCTGCTGAGGGATGAGTCTGAGCTGGATTCTGCTGACTCAAAGAAAGGTCTGACCACAGTGGGGAGGCCAACTGAGGTTAGAGAGGAGTTCAAAGCTTTATGGGAAACTTTGTACCTGATGATTATGTAAAACAAGATATTCAGAGATGTGAATGAGAATTTGAGAAACAGACATAAAGTACCCAGGAAGCTGAGGTAGGCAAATCACTTCAAGTTAAAGGCCAGCCCAGGCTACAGAGTGAGACTCTGCCTCAGAAACAAACAACCTAAATGAAAACAATGCTAACTTTTAAAGGAAGCCAAAATGAGCTAGTTATAGTTCTGGATCACTGAGAACTTGGACCAAAGTATATTAATAACCAAAGCATAATTAGTAAAATAATGAATAGACCTAGCTAATCTTTGGCACTGTCATAGTTTTATTGAAATAGAATACTGCTCACCGTGCTTGGCTCTGTCTCCTGATCACAATAAAGTCAGCTCCTGAGCTGTCCCTGGGACAGCTTTGCCTTCTGCTTCTTTCTGTTCTAGCTCACATTTATTGAACACTTATTATATGCCATGTACTGGGCCAAGGTATTAATACGAGAACTCATTCAATTCTAACAAGAGACTCTTACTATCCCCAGTTTGTGGTAACTTGCTGAAGGATTGTTCACCCAGGCAGTGGCTAGGACTCTCAGCAGTGTGATATCCATGATCATATTCTTTTCTTTCTCTTTTAATTTCCTTCCCTTCCCTTTTCTTTCTCCTCTTTTTAGTTTTATTCTTTTGCCTTCCCATCTTTTTACCATAAGCATAGACTCTCCTATCTGTCTCTTCTGGACATGGTGGGAAATGCCATCTTGTGTGGTTTGGCAGAAGTTGCTACTGCACCTGGCTACGCACAGAGGGTCATCTCCCTTCCCCAGAAATATCATCCCTTCTTATTCTTTCTTCTAAATGCCACAAAAACTCGATCCTATCCTCTCACTAAAGTGAGCCGTATGTCCTACTTGACAATCATTTGCCACAAAGCTCTCCAATAATTTGGAGATGTCCAAAACTACAACTATTGATAGCAAAGAAAAATATACTTTTAATTGTTGGGCATAGTGGTGTGCACCTGTAATCTCAGCACTCAGAAGGAGGGATAAAAGGCTCAGAAGTCATCCTTGACTATATAGTAAGCTCAAGGCTAGCCTGAATTACATATGTGAGACTCTGTCTGGAAGAAATCAAGAGAAAAGAAAAAAAAAATCTATGCATTTTAAGATGGAATGCTGCCAGGCATGATGGCTCACACCTTTAATTCCAGTACTCAGAGAGAGAGGTTGGATGATCTATGTGAGTTTGAGGCCAGCCTGTTCTATATATAGAGCTCCGGCACAGCCAAGGCAACATAGTGAGACTTTGTTTCAAAAAACAAACAAACAAACAAACAAACAAATAAACAAACATCATCAACAACAAAGGATTGAAAATTACAATTAAAATTTCTGAATATCAGGAAAAAAATCAAATAAACTTTAACTCATAAAACATGGTGTTTTAGGGGCTAGAGAGATGGCTCAGGGGTGAAAAGCCTTGGCTGTTCTTCCAGAGGTCCTGAGTTCAATTCCCAACAACCACATGGTGGCTCACATCATCTGTAACGAGACTTGGTGCCCTCTTCTGATGTGCAGACATACATGCAGGTAGAGCACTGTATACATGATAAATAAATATTAAAAATTAAAATAATTACTTTTATTTTAAAAAATGACATTTCAAGTAGGGGTTTGTAACCAGTGAATGACATGTGATCATCAGGTAACTGCACATTTTGTTTTCCCAACACACAATGTAGGCTATACAAAAGTCATCCAAGTAATTGTTTTTCCACTAACTTGAATATGAAATTAAGGAGACCTTCTCATGTGGTTATTATCACCCGAGCATGTAAAGATGGCCCTGGTACTTTCAGAGTCATCACCACCCTAGAATGTTCAGTTAGAGGGTGTTTATTAGCTCTTTCTAAGACAGGTGTTAGTGCATGCCTGTAATCATTGCACCAGGAGGCTGCAGGAGGGACTCAAGCTTGAGGCTAGCCTGGACTACACTGGGAAAGCCTACCATAAAAAGTCTGGGTGAAATGGCTCATTAGGGCAAAGCATTTGCTTTTTAAGCTTGACAGTATAGGTGTGATTTTTAAAACTCATGATGGAAGGAGAGAGATGATTTTAGAAAGTCATCTTTTGAACTGTACACCCACTAAAAATAATAAAAAAACAACAACCTCAAAAGTGCTTTCTACTGGAAAGTATCTTTTCTTGACAAGAACTCAATTTCTCTGACCATACCAGTAATATATAGAAGTGTTGAGAATACATGCTATTCATCCAGGAGAGTGCAAGTTTTTGTTTGCTTATTTGAAACAGCCATGTAGCCCAGGTGGGCCTTGAAATCACAACCCGTCTATACTAGCTTCTCCAGCACTGGGATTATATGTGTCTGCCAGAACCTCTGGCCTTACAGTGGTTAGAAATCATGATTATCTTAGGTATATCAGCAGATGACATGAGAATATGTTAGATGAAGTCAGTAACCCTAAAACTGGAGACAGTGACCCCAGCAGAGGAAAAGAGGAGCCATGAGGAATGTGATGCAGAGTCACAGTCTGCAGGTGCTTGAGGCTGACAGACTTCAAAGGAGCTGCTGACCAGAAACTCTGGAATCCCAAGTCCAGGCTCCATTATTTATCAGAGAAGGTGGCTCAGGCCTTCCCTGATAATCTGAATAATAATCTGAAATAATCCTCCTTGAAGTTGAATGTGTGTGTGGGGGGGGGTCAGGCAGGGGTTAAGGCCTGATGTGCCTTTCTGTGTCCCCGATGAGTGGTGACCTTCACCCTCAGTGTTTTTTTTTTTTGTTTTTGGGTTTTTTTTTCTTACTCCCAGTCAGTAACTCATGTAGCTGAGGTACATGATTTTGGTATTTGAATTTTTGTTTTGTTTTTGAGACAGCATTTCTCTGTAACTTTGGAGCCTGTTCTGGAATTTAATTTGTAGATCAGTCTGGCCTCAAACTCACAGAGATCTGCCTGCCTTTGCCTCCTGAGTGCTGGGACTAAAGGTGTGTGCCACCACTCCAAGTTTATGCAGTGCTGGAGAGCAAACCAAGGGCCTTGTGCATGCTAGGCAAGCCTATCCTGACTGAGCTACATCTCTAGCCTCACCCCCAGCTCAGTGTCAAACAAGAATAAGAATGGGAGGTAAGGAACTTTATGCTTGTACGAGCCTTTAAATTAGAAGTCACCACTTACCTTCATCCTATACATTTGAGAACCAAAAACTTTGTCTGTAAAGAAAGGGGGAAGGGAAGTGGCTCTATGCACATCGGTACCTCTAGATTGTGCAGAGTCCAGCAGTTCTGGTGGGTCCCCCATTTTGTGATAGATCCCACATGACTCCTGCAACTTAATGTTATCACATCTCCAAGTCCATCCTCCTGCTGCCACGTTGAGTCTTTACCTAACACCAATACCCTCACTGAACTTGTACATTCCCTGCCAGACCAGGGGTTCCCCCATTACTACCTAATGGCAGCTAGTTGCATCAAAGTGGCATATGCCCTTCATCTTGTGGGACCCGGAAGGGGAAGACTAGAAAGGAAAAGAGAGGATAAGAGGCAGGAATTTGGGTCCTATTTTGAAGGGTTAAAAACAACTTCAAGTCTGTCAGGGCATTCTGCACCTGTCCAACTGTGTGGTGGTTTATTGTGCACACAACTCGTGAGCTGAACACACCAATACCTGGGCAGCTTCAGTCCTCCAGTTTCCACATTAGGCTCTTAGAAACTCATTGGGTACATTCCAGATGCTGCGCCAGACACTGGCCCATGCCTTGGAGAACAGTAGGAAAAAAAAGACAGGGTCTCTGAATCCCACTCTGGACTCGCATAGTTGTCTTCAGAGAAGAGAGGGTGTTTTCCCATCAGATGGATGTGGCAAGAAGAGTTGGCTGTGCTGGAGTTGATCAAAGGCCTATGAAGGTAAAAGTTGGCCCAAGCTTCTTGTGACCACTAATAGCAGCTCATGCTCAAGAGCTGCTTGCTAGCCAGCCTGTCTGGGTTACTTCCTGGATATTTCCTACATACCTTACAAGGGGGCATGGTGTCTCATGGCCCTCTCTAGCTTTTCTTCTATTTCTTCTTAAAATCTTGGGGACTGGAGAGATGGCTCAGCAGAAGGCCCGAGTTCAGTTCCCAGAACCCATGTTGGGCAGCTCACAATGGCTCCAGGGGATCCAATACCCTCTTCTGGTCTCCGTGGGTACTCATACACTTGTGCACCTGCCTCCCCCCACCATGTATACACACAAATAAAATAAAAAGTAAAAATCCTTTAAAAGAGTTGTTTGTTTGCTTTTTTTTTTTTTAAATAAGTTCTTGGCATGGTACCCAAGTAGATTTTATGGCAGGCACTCCAGGTTTCATGAGTTCCTGCTGAGTCACTCACACCTGTAAACACCTGTTAGGGTAGTGGCTTCACCTGGTGAGAAGATCACTAGGAAGCCAGAGAACATGGGGAAGGCACAGGCATGAGGCTTCACTGAGGTGGCTTGGGCTGGGTGAAGCTGGAGAAACTGCTTCAAGACGAGAAAGTCTGTGGAGAGTCTGGGCTTTAAAGTCAGTGAGGCCTGGCCTCAAGCCTGAGTTCCAGTGAAACCTACATGTGGCTGGAGGCAACTTCATCTTCTCACTCCAGTTGTCTCTCTCATCTGGTAAGCAGGGAGTGGCACATGACCACAACCCCACTGGATGGCTGGAAGGAACAACTAAACAAAATATGAAAAAAGGTGTCTGGGGCATGGCAAGTGCTTAGAAATGCCCATGTTATATAGTCTCTTGAAAATTGCCGTCCACAGAGATTTTAGTTTCCCCTTAGAAACCTTTTGGCAGTTAATCGCTCCCCAAACAGAGAGTCTTCCATACAGCCACTGATAGCTGCACATTTTTTGTCAGTATTCTGAGGCTGTTACTCTGTGGGGGTAGACATAGCTCACAGCCTCTTTATAAACCCTCACATAATTGGAGAAAACATCTGATGTCTAGATCACCAACAACCCGCCCCACTTTAAGTTAGAAAAAAAGTGTACTATAAGGAACTGAGGCTTGGCTTGGAAGTGCACAGACCTATAATTAGGAAGATCTCTAGTTCAAGGCCTGCCTAGGCTACAGTGTGAGTTCAAGGCTAGCCTGGGAAAAAGCTGAGGCCTTGTCTTAAAATGAAATGAAACATTAAAAAAAAAAAAGAAGAAGAAGAAGAAGAAGTGTGGGGCTGGAGAGATGGTTCAGCAGTAAACAGCACTTGCTGCTCTTTGCTGAGGACCTGGGTTCACAACATCCATGTGGTAACTTACAATTGACTACATGGGATCTGGCACCCTCTTCTGGCATCTATGGACACCAGGCATGTTTGCAGTGCACTTTGATACAGGCAACGAAAATACTCAGAGACATGAGTCTTAAAAGAGAGAAAAGTAGCTCAGTGGTAGAGTGCTTGCATGGCACCCACAGGCCTTAGATTCAATTCCCACTACCACATAAACCAAGGAAGTGAGATGTGGAAGAGACTGGAACCACGTCAGAATTGTTCACAGTACGAGAGAGAATGGCCAAAGCTACCCAGATACCAGCTTGTTTTTCTTTTCTGGATACGGTGTACTGAGTGTATACTTGGTGTATACACATTCCAATGTTACAGGAACCCTATGAGGTAGGGACTCCTCCTCACACTTCCCCTTTTCTGCATTTCCTAGATGGGGAAACTGAAGCTACAGGGTTTTAGGAGTCTGAAGACAAATGCTTGTAATCCCAGTACTCAGGAGGCTAAGGCAGGAGGGTGCTATTTTAAAGATTAGGGTAAACTAGCTTGTGAGTTCAAGTCTAGCTTGCTCTATATAGCAAAGCCTTGTCTCACCCCCACCCAGAAGCCTCCTGAAAATACAAAGGTCACAGAGCTAGTAAGGAGGGCTCCAGGCAAAGGGCTGGACTTACTTTGGTCATTGGGAAAAAACATATTGCCTCTCCAGAGAGCTGGGCATCTCCAAGACTAGCTTCAGGGATTCTCAATTGGTTAAGACATTGTGGGAAAAGCCTCACAGTATCCTTCCCTGGATACCCCACCCTTTAAGATTATGGCTCCTAAACCTACACAAATGCAATCATCCTACAACCTGTAAGATTTTTTTTTTCAAAGATTTCCCACAACTCTGTTATGCCAACTCTTGTTGGGGTGGGTTGTAAATCTACATGTGTGACACT
The DNA here is from genome assembly GCA_030556225.1 of Cricetiscus sungorus. Taxonomy (NCBI): domain Eukaryota; kingdom Metazoa; phylum Chordata; class Mammalia; order Rodentia; family Cricetidae; genus Cricetiscus; species Cricetiscus sungorus. Next base: position 41,709,699 of record JANBXA010000729.1, on the reverse strand, counting down.
GCTTACAAGGCAGGAGCATACATGCACTCTTTTACAAGCAACTCTAGTCTTCATTAGGATAAGGCAAAAGCATGACATGTGTTCAATCAGACATTTGAGATGTCTTTGCACTCTCTTTGAGATGGACTCTGCATTCTCAGCCAAAAGCTGAAGACAGGGGAGTCTGAGGGACCTTTCCAGGGTTAGGGTGATTCCTCCCCCAGGAGGACAATATTGTCACAATTCTGCTAAGCACTTGTCTAGAGAGCTCTTTTGTCTTCCCTGGAGGAAAGTGAAGGCAGGCTTACTCTTGGGGTTACGGGCAAAGCTTACATTTGAATTATGAAAATGAACACTTACAAGCAAAGGCCAGTGTATACAGATCAGCAAGTGTTGAAGGGTTACCAAATATATTATGATAAAAAATAGGACAATGCAGGTTTCCTCAATCGTGATTGCTATAAACACCTCTTGGGTCCCGTCAATGGTGAAACAATACACCGATGCTGCAATAATACACTGCAAGAAAAGAATGGGTGTTTTCAATGCATGTAACTATTTACAAGTAGCACACATCAACTGGCAGAGTTTGCTATATTTACTGTGATTATGCTGCAGTAGCCTGTATTTTAAGAAGTATGTCTGTGTGTATGCAAGTTTGTGTGGGAGGGGTATGAATGTGTTGTTGTATGCATGCAGCAATCAGAGGTCAGCCATGTTTGGGACAGGGCCTCTTGCTGTTTGCTGCTATGTGTGTACTCAGGTCTGCTCTCCTGGCTCTGCTTCCCATTTCACTGTAGGAATTCTGGGATTACAGACTGCATCCCACCTTATCCAGCTTCTGAGTGGTTTCTGAGGCCTGAACCTCAGGAGGTCAGGCCTGTGCAGCCAACTTCTGTTCAGAGTCATCTTTCCAGCCCATGCCAGTATTTTTCCCACAAATACTTTATTTTTAACATTGTTTTAAATTAACTTTTTTTTTTCAGGACAGGGTTTTCCCATGTAGCTTTGGAACCTGTCCTGGAACTCGTTCTTGTAGACCAGGCTGGTCTTGAACGCACAGAGATCTGCCTGTCTCTGCCTTCCAAGCACTGGGATTAAAGACTGCAATATCATTACCCAGTGAAATTAACTTTTTTTTTTTTTTTTTTTTTTTGTAGCACTGAGGATTGAGCACAGGACCCAGCATATGCTGGCAAACCATGTTACCACCGGGTTACATTCCTAGTTTGTATTTTCAATTTTTAATTAATTAATTATTGTTTTCAGCACTAGGGACCAAACCCAGGGCCTTCATCATGCTAGGCAAACAATCTACTACTGAGCTACATTCCCAGCCCTACGTAGAAGTATTTTTTGAAGTTAAATATGTAAATAAAACTTTTCTGAACACAGAAAAGTTTTTAAACTTCTTTCTTTTTCTCTATCCAAACCTAGTCTCTGTTTCATTTCTCAGATAAGATCTCACTATGCAGCTCTGGCTGTCCTCAAACTCACTATGCATTACAGGCTGGCCTCAAATTCAAAGGGAACCACCTGCCTTTGCTTCTGAGTACTGGGAATAAGAGGCATGTGCCACCTCTCTTAGCTAGTTTGTCTTCTGAAAAGAAATCACTACTACTGATTTGTATTTCTAGAAGGAAATCCAAGTATATATTGGTTAAATAAATAGATGATGATTTTGACAGAAATAGTAAGTTAGAACCTCGGTTTTCTTTCTGTCCAGTTGATTACATCAGTCATTCACTGGGAGATGTCAGGATTTCCCCCAATGACCAAAAATGCAATCTTTGTTATATATAAAATTTTCAGATGTATTTGTGTCTCTTTGAGTCTATTCTCTCATTGAGTTATAAATCTTAAATGCTTTTCTTTATAACGTGTGTGTATGTGTGTGTGTGTGTGTGTGTGTGTGTGTGTGTGTGTGTGTGTCCACAGAGCCCAGAAGAGGTAAGAGTGTGTCAGGTCCCTGGAGCTGGAATTAAAGGGGATTGTGATCCAACTGACTTGGGTACTGGAAAGGGCCTGGTTAGAGCAGCAAGTGATTGCAACTGCTGAGCCAGCTCTCTGGCCTCCAGAGAGCTTTTCAAATGGTAGGGTGGCTCAGTTGTATCACACTACTGTTTGATCCAGTTCTCCAAGGTTTCATTTTCAGACTGTTTATGATACCCGTGATTATCTTGGTCGTGTTCCTACATTAACCCTGTTGGCATTTTAATTGGGATTCTTCTAACTTTAAGTAACAAATTGTTGTTTTGGTGTGTTTTTACTCTGTAAAGCTTTGAAGTTTTTCTCTTATAGGTTTTTATATTTACTTCTATGCCCAATATTGATCATTCTGATTGCTGCAGTGACAAGAAACATTTTCTTTTTATTTTGTTTTTGAGAAATAATCTCACTATGTAGCTCTGGCTGTCCTGGAACTTACTATGCAGTCCAGTCTGGTCTCTAACTCACGGAGATCTGCCTGCCTCTGCTTCCCAAATGCTAGGATTAAAGGAGTGCATCAGTAAGCTTGGCTTCTTACATCTTAGTTATTTATAGAAAGTTTCTTAGTCTATTAATTTGATTGCCAGCCAGCTGAATTCTCTTGCTCTAATACATCTCCCAGTGGATTGAAATTTTATTATCATACCAGTGAAAGGAAATATATTTTTCATCTTTTTAAGTATTTTTATTTCTTTTCCTTAATTATGATTAGTCATTCTGGAAAAACCCTCACTAATGTTGGTTGGCATCAATTTTTGCCTTCATTTTAATGAGAACACTTGTGCTAATTTAACTGAAGGGGTTTAGCTTTATAATAGCAATGAAATCTCTATTCTTATTTTACAGGTCTCTTCCTCTTCCTCTTCTTCCTGTCTGGGAACCAGAAACAAAAGTTCAAGTTTTTCACATGTTCTTAAACTCTCTTTGTTTCAATCTTATAACCTTTCCTTCATAATATAATGGGTTATTTTAAGAGTTCTAATAGCAAATCATCTTTGTATTTCCTTTTTGTGGTATATGTTTTAAAAATCAGATGGCTATCTTTTGTTAATATGGTAACACTTTTTCTGTTCTGCGGAGCCATTCCAGGAGCTCACATGTGCTCAGTACCCTGGACCTGAACACTAATCTTTGCTTTGGTGCTGTGAGGCCTCTATTCTGTTTGCTTCTTCTAACCCTGATCAAGTTTTGATGTCAATGTTAGACTGATTTTGTAAAATAATCACTCAAGGGATAGGGATTCAGCTTACTGGTTGTCTGGCAAGTGCAAGCAAGGCCCTGGATTCAGTCATCAGAAAAAAAAAAAAAAAGAAATCATCCCAAAATGGTTGCTTCTTAAAAAAGCTTGAGCATCATCAAAATGATATCTCATGATCTGAAAGAGACGCCCCTAAACATGTCTGGTCTGATTCACTTTTATAATTACAACGCCCATTTGTGTTTGTGTGTTAGGTAGGGGAGAAGGTGTATGTGGAGGTCAGAGGACAACTTACAGGGGATGTTCCTTTCCTTCCACCATGTGAATTCTAGGAATTGAAGTCTGGTCTTCAAGATTGGCCACAGCAGCATTTACATACAGAGATACTTTACAGGACTTACAGGCCTCTTGCTTTCCCTCTGCTTTTATGTGGTGTTCTGTTTGCATTTCTCTATTTTGGGGTCAGTTTGGGTCACTAAACTTTCATTCCCAGAAATTTTATGCCCCCATCAGCAGGTCTGTTCCCCTTCAGTGATGTGGAGCATATCTGCCGCCACCCCCCACCCTCAGGTCTCACATTATGTCTATGTCCACTCTCCCATTTTTCATAGATTATTGCCTGCTCTGTATGGTTTGAATAGGTCTTTTAGATAGCAGTTCTTACCAGTTTTGTTTTAACTTACAACTTTCTGCTATTTACTCACTGCTCTTCTACTTTCATTTGTGAGTAGAAAAAAAGAGGAGGGGGGGAACTCACCAATTTAGTACTAAGAATTGTGTGATGCTGAGCCCATGGTGGCACCAGTATTTAGTTCCAGCACTCTGGAGGCAGAGGCAGGCAGATCTCTACGAGTTCAAGACCATCCTGGTTAACATAGTGAGCTCCAGGCCAGCTAGGTCTATATTAGTGATATTCTGTCTCAAAAAATGATGATAATGATAACAATGATAATAATAATGAATATGATGATGATGATGATGATGATGATAATGATAAGTGTTGGCGACAAGAAAGGGGACAGAAAACTGTAGTAAAGGGAACTGCGGAGGCCTTGCTCAACTCTGGAGGCTACCACCCTCCCTCTACCCATTCATCCAGCTGGGCAGCTTCTGCTCACCATCCTCAAGATCTTCAACATTCCAGTGGGTAAGAAGAAAAAATTCTTGACGCTGTCGCTGAGTCTTTTGGGAACCTTGGCCCGGCCCTCAGCCCGTCTTTTGACTGATGCATGTATCTTGATTTTCTTAGACACCTGGACAGGTTGGGTCGGTGGCACCTTTTGGCTCTGAGTGGGCTTCTTTGGTGGTACTTTGCTGACACTCTGTTCTCTGTGCACTGACTGTATAGACCTACTAGATGGTGTGGCGCTTAGTGGAGGCCCCTTGTGAGATGCAGTAGAGGCAATAGACGCCAGTGACTCTGAGCGTGAGCGATTGGGAGAATGGCCAGATTCACGTCTGGACTCACGCCTGTTGTTTGCAGGATTCATGGTGCATCCCAAACCTGACTGTCAGGCTGGCTGTGGTGCTTCAGTCGGCACCCGTCCCTTGGGGAACCAGCGTCAACGGCTGCTGGCAACCTATCCCGCGTGCACCTGCTCTTGATGGCTGCCGCCTAGCGTAGCAGTCTGGTATCCTTGTGGTGATCTGGGGGGAAAGGCACTTTGGCTAGTCTGTAAACTCAAAATCCAGCAACGGCACCCACAGAAGCTGCTGCCAGGCAGTCCAGAGGAAAGAGGTTCTGGAGTCATTTGGGGGTATGGTTGGCCAGAACCAGCTCTGAGCCATAGACAGTAAAGCTGCCAACCGAGTACAGGGTGAAAAAAATCTGTCACGTTCCCACATTACTGAAGGGTTTGTGATAAAACAACATGACCAAAAGCAACTCGGGGAGGAAAGGGTTTATATCATCTTGCAGCTTGAGGACCATCATCCAGGGAAGTCAGGGGAGAAAGTCAAGGCAGGAACCCGGAGTCAACAACTGATGCAGAGGCCATGGAGGAGTGCTCCTTACTAGTTTGCTCCCTGTGGCTTGCCCAGCCTGATTTTTACAGCACCCAGGGCTGAGAGCTGGGTCCTCCCACATCAATTATCAATCAAGAAAAATATCAGAGGCATGCCAATTGGGGACATTTCCTAAATAAGGACTCTAGCTTGGGGCAAACTGACAGAAAACTAGCCAGAACACACATTGAAATTAAAAACAAGAATTGCAGAAAATATATGGAAGACTAAAGAAATATGTTTAATAACTGGTAAAAATGAATACAAATTATTCCTCGCTAGGAGTAGCAGATCTTTTCAGGTAAGGTCCACTTGGATTAAAGAGAAGTTTCCGGCACATAAGGGCAGAGTCAACAATAGCACATATTGTTGTCAGGAAACCGAACACCTACAAACAGAGACACTGTCATCAGCTTCTGTTTCACAAATTCTCAGTGAGCTGCCTACTAGATTTCTTTCCTGCCAGAGTACAGAGCTTGTTCTCTGAACTACCATGCAAAACTACAGTGGAAGGAACAGCTAAGTTTCTCTTATATTTACCCACAGTAAGGAAAAGAAAATTGTAGTGATTAGAACTACCCCAGAGATGGGGTAGTAGTTGCCTCTCCCTCTTGATTTGGTCTGGTACACATTCTTTAAAGCCCTACTGACTATATTTAACTATCAATCGATATTTCTCTCTCCAGTGGTCAGCTGTTTGATTTTTTTTTATTAGCATGCTTGACTGGGGAAAGAGTTGGTGCCAGCAGCAGATTAAGTCCTGGGGACCATAGTCATGACACAAGTTTTGCAGAACTGGAGTGCTAAGATGTTCCACAGTGAACTACCAAAGGTTGAGCAATGTCCATGTAAGGCATAGGAGGTTAGACAGGCCTGAGCAAAATAAAACTGAGCTAAAGGGAAATGAAGCAAACTGCAGTTCCACTGCCAAAGAGATACAGCTATTTCTTCTCTTCTGGCCTGGGCAGCATTCCATTAGTGGCTTATCTACCGCTGGCTGCACTCTAACCCCTGTGTTAGGCTCTGAGCAACCTGAGGCTAGTTGAGCCTTATGGGTCAGCCCAGTAGCACTCTGAAGGAATACACAGTCTCCACTGTGAGCCACATAATTAAGATTTTCATGGCTTTCATTTAAAAAGAAAAAAAAACCCAAAAAAGTGAAATTTATTTTAATATATTTATTTAGCTTAACACATCCAAAATAGTATCCCTTTATAGATCATTGCTATAACGAAAGTTACTAATGACATATTCTATATTCTTTTGCAGAGATAATATGATCTCTGCAATTTAATGCACATTCTATTTTCAGAGCTTATCTCAAGTCATACTAGCTCCATTTCCTGTGCTCAGTAGCCACATGGCTACTGGCTGCTGTGCTGGCCTATAGTTCTATGTTCTCAGCATTTAAACAATAAGTAAATGAAAGAAGAAACTAGTAAGTGAATTTGAGTTCTGTGACTGGCTGGTATTTTTTCATACTAGACAGACAAAATTGTCTTTGAAGCAATTGGAGATTGGTTATTTCAGCATACCTAATTTCTAGAAAAATTATATAATCTCTTATGAAGTGGCTTAGTGCCTAGAGGAGTTGAAATCTAGGATTCTGACAAACATGGCAGGGTTCTATAGAGCCCTTGCTAAGAAGGCACATGGAAGTAGGAAGGAAGAATTTTCTAATTTGGTTCTCTCCATAAGAGCCTAGAAAAGTCAGACCAAGTCTCAGAAAATTACTAGGTGAAGTATAATAAAATTACTGAATTCTTTCATCTTGACTTTCTTATTAGGATCAAGTCGGACTAAACTGGCTTGCTTCTCTGTAAGCAGTCCTCAAAATAACCCTTTAGTTGCAAGGTTTCCTACCACATCCCATGCAGTAAGGAAATCTATTATATTGCATCTGAAGCCTTATGGGAATATTCAGTCTCACTTACCAGGTAATATGAATCCTTTAAAAGAGAAACTAGGAAACCCACCCACCATATTTCTTTCTTTTTGTTTAACATCAGGTTTCCCAGAGCTAAGGGCTATAACTGATTCTAGCACCTTCTCTCAGTCTGGTATGGCTCTGTAAGAAACATGTAGGGACCTCTTTTACTTGGCCAACTCCAGTATGAAACCTTGTCTACTCATGTTGATCAGGGAATGCATCTACTCATACAAACTATAAAGCCAGTAGGCATTGTATGCCAGTCTAGGAGCCCCTGACATGGATACAGTGCAGCTTGTTGTACTTGTACCATATTTCCAAATGAATTTGTACTTTGATCAAACCTGAAGAAACTTCAAAGACTCCCCTCTACTTACACCTCCAAGGACTGTCAATGTTGAACGTTGTGGTATCAGTGCCAACACAGACACAATAAGCATGAATAATGTTGCTACCATTGAGTTGATGATATCCTAAAAACACAGAATGGAAAAGTCAGCTTGCTATCAAAGACCACCAAGGCTGGAAATACAACTCAGACCTAGCATGGCTCTAGGTATTGGTTTTCATCCCTAGCGTCATGGGGTTAGGGGAGATAAGACCAACAAGTAGTGCTAAAAAAGGTGGGGGCAGCTCCATGAAAAAATTTAAAGCCACATTTTATTCATTTAGCATACATCAATGTCTTTTAGGAAACTAAAACACTACAGTAAAATAATCCTATATATTTGCTTTACAGCTTACCTAATGGGTTTCTTATAATACATCATCTAAGCAGTTATGCATGTATATACATTTCACTTAACATAGATATAGCTAGAAGGAGAACTCATCTGGTTTGGAAAAGTAGATAACTATGCGAAAGGTTTAGAGCACAGAGGGTCCCATAGGAAGCTAGAATGCCTATTTTTTTTTTAAATAGGAAATGTAGAATAATTGGCTATCAAATAACTGTTACTAAAATGCAATTAATAAAACTGAAGCAGGCATGGTGGGTAATGCCTTTAAATTACAGAACTCAAGAGTATGAAGGTCATTCTGTTCTACACAGTCCCAGGCCAGCCAGTTTTTTATAGTGAAACCCTATAAAAAACCCAACACCCTCCAAAACTGAAAACAGCACATACTTAGAGTGGTAATTTCCAGAATGAACCCCACCCACATTTGTAATGCAGTGGCTTGCCAAATTATGTTATTTCATTTAAAAATTTCCCCAAATGAAGCATTCTTACAAGAGCAATTTACATTTTTAGATGGATGTGTATTTCAGAAAAATAAATTGTCCTTTTCATGGAATGGTCTATACACATTTGCAATAAGTAGGCAGGAAGAAATTAATGAAGAAATACTAGATTCCGAAAGAAAAATAGTTAAAAAAGAAAAAGAGGGTTGACTCTGAGGAAGGAAAACAAAGTTGCAGCAGACAATGAGACAGTTGTCTTGGGTTAACTCCCCTTTGGTTGGATACTTTGCTCTGCTTCAAGACAACAGGCCCTACTACCTCAGTCAGACAGCTGTTAATAGCTGTGAATTAGACAATAAATGGCTTTGTACAAAAGTGGTGTTTTAGGAAGTGCATAGAATCACTCCCTTAGAGGCCAGCTGGGAGGGGAGGGCATGTTTATCTCAGAATATCTATGCTCCCTAGTGGAAATTCAGAACATTGTGTTTGTTTATTTTCAGGCTGTAGCCCAAGCTTGTCTGATATTCATCATATATCTTAGACTGATCTCAAATTCAGTCTTCAGCATGCTAAGAGCATAGGTATGAGCCACTGCAGCCAACTTAAAACGCTGTCTTTATAATGAAAGCTCAGTGTGCAGCCAGGTGTGGCTGCACAGGCCTTTAATCCCAGTACTCATGAGGCAGAGGCACACAGATCTCTGTGAGTTTGAGTCAGCCTGGTCTACATAGTGAGTACTAGCACAGCCAGGACTGCTGAGTGAGATCCTGTCACAAAAACAAAAACAAACAAACAAACAAACAAACAGACAGACAAACAAAAAAACCAAAAACATAAAACCACAGCAAATCTTCAATATGCTGTTAAAGGGAATGCAAGCTTATTTATTTATTTATTTATTTATTTATTTATTTATTTATTTATTTATTTAAATGGAGATTTCATAGTAATTTTGAGCCTCAGAGCCCTGGGTTGGCTCCTTCATTCATGATCTGTTAAGGAGTGCTAGAGAGGAACTGAGGCCCCTACTGGTTGTGTCAAGGCAAGGATACGATGGCAGATCTGAGGGCAGACAATGTCCAGTCTTCTCGTCAGAGGGTACTGGCTATGGGACATCAGTGTTTATCATTCCCCTCTGCTCCTTACAGAGCAGCTGTGGTCCTCAGCTTCTTTCTCCTTCACTTAATTGTAGTAAAAGCCTCTGGCAGCTCTACTACTCCACCCTGTGGGAGCCCCATTATTACTACCTTTGTCCCCGAGATTTCCTTAGGAAATAGGAAATTAGGCCAGTGGTGGCTTCCCCATTATAAGCTGCCCCTTCTTTCATGCTTGGTCTTACAACCTTCCTATTACCCACCACTCACGACAAGCCATTCTGAACAAAGCCCACGGGCCCTTCTATGAGCACAGCTGCTGGGGAGTGGGGTTACATCTTTCAGTACTTTTCCGACTATGAGACATGATCGCCATTCCTTTCATCATGAAATGCTCTCCAGTCTGGTGTCTGTGACACTGGGCCCCTTGGGTTCTCTCCTGCCTTTTCCTGGCTGCTTCTCTCCACTCCCTACATTCTCTGTGAGCTCAGTTACCAGCACCCGGTACTGACCCCCCAACCTCAGCTCTAGCTAGCTTCTCCCCCTATACTGCAGATGTTAGATCTGACAATCTGGCTGTTTAACTCTTTAATCTGTTGCCCCGTTGCTTAGCCTGTTCTCCTGCCTCGGTATTCTCCCAAGGTAGGTATTTATACTTGGGAGGCTGAGGCAGGAAGAGTGAAAGTTTCAGTCTGGGCTGCAGGGTGAGTTCAAGGGCAATTTGGGCAACATAGTGAGACCTCATCTCAAAAAGTCACAGGAGATATAGCTCAGCAGTACAGTATTTGCCTAGCATATAAGAGGCCATGGGAACAATCCCCAGTAGGGCATCAATGTTGATGCAGATGGTGCATCCAGACACCAGTACTAGGAACCCCGCTAGAGAATTCCTTTCTCTTCACCTAGAGCTACAGCCTTACTCCATGTCTCTATCATTTTTATGACTGATGACAGGTTAAATGGTGTCTGAGAACCACTTCTAGCTTGGGGTTTACTTTTAATTTTTTACTATGTCATTATTATTTTGAGATAGGGCTCCAACTCTGTATAGCTAAGAATGACCTTTGACCTCTGATCTTCCAACCTTTACCTCCTGAGATGTTGATTATAGGTGTGTGCTAACATACCTGGGTTGTGCTATACAGGGAATCAAACCCAGGACTTTTTTTGTTCATGCTTGGCAAGCACTCTACCAACTGACTTACACACCTCCAGCCTGAAGTGCTCATCACTGGCCTCCAAAGATGGTTCCAGAAGGTACCACTTAAAAGCATGCTTCTGCTTTGAGAACAGCTCTGAAGTCCTATCCCCTTAATAGAAGTTAGCAGCTTGGATATAAGCATTTCAGAATCCAAGATGTGACAAATGCAGCATAGGAGGAGGTGGCTGCCACCTGTCTAGTCAAAGAAGTGAAGGAGGGGGAGGCATGGAGATAGGATGCTGGGATGTGATGAGAGAGAGAGAGAGAGAGAGAGAGAGAGAGGGGGGGGGGGGTGCTTGGCTGAAGGGCCATATAGACCTCAACTAATAATTTCCATTTGTTTATTGTGATAGTGCTGGTAGCCACTGGGGTACTTGACCAGACAAACATTCCTAATGCTGTGAGTCTGGCAGTTGAAGTCTAATGTTACAAAATATGGTTCAGTAAGATCAGTTGAGATTATCACAAATGACTACAGAATTTTCAAGTATGATCAAATCGTATTTTATTGAATGTTCTTAGATAGTTTGACTTTCTATTTTGTGATGAGGGATGGACAAGGATAGTTCCTTGTTGTACCTGCCTGTCTCTGTCTCCTAATTCTGAAATGTGCATATCCACATGCACCTAAAAATGAGGCACAACATCCTAAATGGAAAAAACAGAAAGCAATTCCACTAAAATCAGCTTAGTATTTTTCTATGGGGTTCTTAACTATGAGAATGAGTGGGTTTCTGACTCTTGTGCCTGCTCTTGGGACACTTTTCCTCCCATTGGACTGCCATGTCCAACTTTGATATCATAGTTTTTGCTTCATCTTAAGATATTTATTGTGTCATGTTTGGTTGCTATCTCTTAGAAGCCTGCTCTTTTCTAATGAGAGACAGAAAGATAGTGTTTTAAGAGTGGAGAGGAGATGGGAAGGAACTGGGAGGAGAAGGAGGGGAAACTATTATCAGGATATATTATATGAGAGAAGAATCTACTTTCAATAAGAAGAAAAAAGTAAAAAAAAAAGGAGGCAAAAGATAAGAATATTCTCTAATTTATTAACATGGTTCTAAATTTCTATTTCTTTAGACCATTTATATTTAAAAGAATTCTCCAAACAAAAAGTCAGCCACACCTACTAGTAGGTGCAGTAAAGAGAGTTTATGTTCTGTTGCTGCCCTGGATCCCTGAGAACCTTCTCCCAAGGACAGCAGGGAACTCTCAGCAGTGAGCACAGATCACCTTAAAGATTTAAGAGAAGCAAGTAGTTGGTTACAGTATCTTCCTATGGCAGGAAAGAATTTCTGACCACTTACAAGCAAAGGCCAAAACAACCATCTCATCGTTTTGTCAAGTCTGCAAATATACAAAGCTATGAAGAAGAAAACAACAGTGGATTCAAATCCAGTGATAACGATGTATGGTTCAGGGGCTTGTGCGATGATGAAGAAGGTCATAGACGCCACAGTTACTACCTAGAAAAAGAAAACAATGATTTAGTCACTGATCATACAAGTTTATGCTATAGAAACTATCGGTTTATTTACTGTGGAGTGTATGTGTGCATGTATGGTACTGGTGACTGATCCAGGGACTTTTGTATGTGTACTGTACCATTGAGTTCATATATCCCTAGCCCCAAAAATATGTCTAAAAATAACTATGTAAGATTTCTGTAGGACACTGTAGACATAAGAAGTGTGACTGAACATGTGGGCATTGACGTTGGTTTGTGTTTTAGAGGAGTAAGTACTTCCTTAGTCATTTCCCACATCTGTTCTTAGGATCTTTCCCCTCCAAATATCTCTTCTGCCAGCTCTTTCCTATAAGCACACCTAAGTTGCCTTCTCTTAAGACACCCCTCCCCAACAGCCCTATCCTTCCGTCTTTTCCAGAAAAAGGCCTGTTCTATCCCCCCTTCCCCTGCTTCTTGTTACTCCTCAAAAAATATTACATCCTAGCTGCTTAGAATTCATCATCATTCCTTAACTACTAGTAACTTGCAAATTACTATTAAACTGGAGTTGAATGTTGTTATGAGGGTAAAGGTAAAAGGGAGGTAGGAGTGGAGGAGATAGGTTTAAACATACTGTCAGAGGAAAAAGAAATCTGGTATGTAAGAATCACTACTCAATGTACGTTTTTCTAGAACTCTTTTTATTAATAAATACAATGCCGTTAGAATTAAGGTACAGCTAAAGACTGGAAAGAACCTAAATGATTCCAATTAGTGAATGAATAAAGAACATGTGTTCAGAGCTGGGAGATAGCCCAATAAGAGGCATGAGGTCACCAACATGGCATATGTGAAGGACTTTCTTAATTTCCAGAATCTCTTCTCTCTCTCTCTCTCTCTCTCTCTCTCTCTCTCTCTCTCTCTCTCTCTGTCTCTCTCACACACACACACACACACACACACAGACGGGGGGTGTACACAGCTCTACTTATCTACTCAATGGAGTTATTAGCAGCAAAAAGGAAGTATTAATATAGATATGGTATTAACATATGAATTGGAAGAATCTCAAAATAATTATGGTGAATGAAAGATGACAAAATGAGTTTATACTATATGTTATCTATAGAAAATTCTAGGATGGAAGGGGTACATGCCTTTAACCCCAGAACTCAGGAGGCAGAGGCAGGTAGATCTCTGTGAGTTGGAGGCCAGCCTGGTCTACAGAGAGAATTCTAGGACAGTCTCCAAAGCTAAAGAGTAAAACCTGTCTCGGAAACAAACAGAAAAGAATATTCTAGGAAATGGAAGCCTAACTGAGGTTACAGCAAAAGTTATAGCTACAGAAAATAGAACTATACTTTATAGAAAATATAGTCACAGAAAGCAGATTGAGTCAACCCTGGGACTAGGCAGGAAGAAGGGATTACCAGGGCCACGAAGAACATTTTAGTGGTTTTAGATGCCAATATGTGCCACTTTACAAGACACTCTGAGAAGTACGTTATTGAGTTATTTTCTTGTGCAAATTATTGTAAAAATACAGACACTAAGATGGCTCTTATACCACCAGGTGACATCATCTCATGGGACCACTGCTGTACAAATCCTATCCTATCAAAAACAACACAGAACAACACAAAATAAGTAATATCAAACTTAACCCTGCCCCAAAATGTTCTAGATCTTTTAGAACCTAATATAAAACTCCAGATCATCAGTCACTTTCTTGATTAAATAAACCAAATGGAATCTCTCCCTCCCTTGGTTCCTGAGTACTTTTCTAAATGTCTCTAGTGAATTATAACTTGTAGCTATTTCTCAGAGCCACAGATTTCTGGTAGGGGGAAGACTTCATATACAACCCACTTTACTCATTCACCTGAAGTTTGACTCTCCTTTACAAAAATCCTTACCAGGCCCATTTGTGCTTTCTGTTGTCTGGGAAATACTGCCTTCTCTGGTGGCCATTTAACTCTGGCACCCTTGTACTATAAAACTCTCCTTCATGTGATGTGAGCATGTTTCCCTTGTAATTGTTAACTATCTCATGTTAACTCTTGTAATTTTTAAATGACTTCTTTTCATTCCTTCAACTATGGTAGTTTGTGGATGAAAATGAAGACATGACCCGTGCTAGTTTGGTTGAGAAGAAGGATTTCATGGTACATATGAGCCAAAGTACAGCCACAGGCATCCAGAAGAGTCTAGAATGAACTGACCATGAGAGGGCAGGGTGGGGAGCGAGAGAGGAAGAGAATAGAGAGGACAGGGGGCAGGTGCTCCAAGAGAGGAGCTGAGGGCCAAGAAAGCAGGCTAAAATGGTCCTGCTGTGGAATCTGGGGAAAGGGGAAGTGAAGCCCAGCTGGAGAGGTTTAGGTTAGGGGCCCGGGTGAGAAGTTCTCCACCGGCACGGAGAGAACCCTGTCCCGGGCTTGGACCGGACAGTACTCCTTCTCTAATCTCCTTTGTCCAAAGCTCTGTCCAGAACCGACTACAAGGCCCCTGCTATGTCTGAAGCTCTAAAAAGGGCAGTTTCCTCTTTGCTCTTGCTCTAGGTTGAATCAGTCCTGAGTTGAGGAACACCAAAAGTCCGACTTGCAGTAAAAGACCATCAACTTTTTTTTTTTTTTTTTTTTTTTTTTTTTTTAAACTTGTTGGGTTCTGAGTGGTGACACTGCTGCTGCTTTTTCTGGTAGGTACCATGTACTATCAAGTTTTTGAGTCCAAATGCGTGGCATTCAGGTAGATCCATGGGTGTTTCCCTACACCATCTGAAGAGGAAGCCACTCTACCCTATGGTTCACCCACGCAACAGAGCAACAGAGCAACAGAGCAATGCTTTGCATCCGGAAAGGCGTGGCTGGAAACCAGGTCACAGCGCAAATGCTGCCCCAAGCTTCCTAACCCAAACTTGACCATCCCGGGGTCACCTGACCACCGCCCTGCGTTCCTGCCCTGTTCCTTACCATTCGCAGTATCTTCACAAAGCCTTTCACGCTCCAGCAGAAGGGCTGTTCTACGTCCTGCTGTTTAGACTCCATCTCTCCCACAGACCCAACAGTCACCTTCTCTTTCAAGCCTTCTCAGTTAATTGCTCTCTCTAGGACTCGCGCCACATCCTTAACTGTCACGGCTGGGCCAGCTATATCTCTCTCTTCTGTCGCAAGTCCTGACGCGCGTGCGCACTAGTGCAAGTCACCCATTCTAGCTCCGCCCGCTCGTTTTAAGTTCCTGATTCCTGCGCGGACCGGGAGCCACACACGCACGTGTCCCCTCCTCACCAGGGCCAGCTTCACCACTCCTCTGCCCAGGAGCTCTCCTGTGGAGAATCGCTGTTGGAGTAAGGGGAAGAAGACCCAAGAATGGTAGTCCCCCCTCCTTGCCTCTTTGAGGATTTCAGATGCCACCCCCTCAGGATTTCGCTGGGCTACCTGTCTAGAGCCACCAATCATTCCTCTGCATTTTTTTGGTAGCTCGTCTAGATTTTAAGCATATATCGCGGGAAAATGTGATTCACTGGCAATAAGTTAGACTTAGGAGAAAAAAGTTCCTGTGTTCTGTTAGTCTGATTGACTATAGGTAACGAAAAAATTAAAAGCTACAAGAAATGAATTTGAAAATTTTTTTTTAAGCACAGAAATCGTTCTGCAGAGATAGACTTACCCTGATATGAATTTACACAATGTGCACATGTTGTTGTTCTTTTGTTACAGTTACAGTAATAAACCTGGAGAAGGGGGGGGTGTCCCGTGTGGGGATGCCAAGGTAAGGGACCATGTGGGAGAGAATAGTAGGTTCCATAGCAGGTGAGGGTGACCGAGGCAGAGGGAATAAGACACCAGGTAGACAGAGCTTAAGTGAGAAGTTTATTTAGGAAGGGGAGTGAGGGGGAAGGGAAGAGACAGAGGTACCAGGAACAGAAGAGAGGGAGGGGGAGAGGGAGAGAGGGAGTGGGAGAAGAGGGAGAGGGAGAGGGAGAGGGAGAAGCTGGAAAGCAAAAGAGATCTAAGTGGTAAGTGGGCAGGGGGTCTGACTTTAAAAGGGTCCTTTACACCTGTCTGCAGACTGGTACTCAGGGAACCCTGGGCTGACCAGAGTTCTGCCTGAGTGCAGTCTGTCAGGTGACAGGGGCAGGCCAGCGTAATGCCTGAATGAATCCTTACACATCTTAGGAAACATTAGATGGTATCTTGTAAATATGTACAATTATGTATCAGTTAAAATTAAAATATAAATTCTACAAAGCAAGGATCTGTCTGCTTCTCTCCTGGCAGGACCCTGGGGGCTGGGGCACTCATCAATAGCTGGAGACTATGTAGCCTGAGCTTATAGCCTGGTCCTCCTAGTCTGGCCTTGCTCTCAGGATATACAAGTCTATCTCTAGAGTACTTTTGCCTCCCAGTACTTCCTTTCTCTGGCTTGCTCTTGCATAGACACCTCAGGGCCACCAGCCCAGGGATAGCATTGCCTGCAGTGGGTAATCCCTCCTTTACCAATTAGCAGCTAGACTAATTGTGTGCCCCACAGACAGGCCCACAGGCCAATCTGATGCAGCTGGTTTCCCAATTAAGGCTCCCTCTTCCCAGGAGTTTCTAGTTTGTGTTGAGTTGAAAAGAATGAACCAGCACATCACCCCAGTCCATTTAGACCTCATTGGACCCTGCCCAGCTAAGACCTGTTCATTCTGCTGAATCTGATCAACAGTTACCAGCAACCTCACCCCAACATGCTCTTGAAAATGTTGACCTTGATTTTCACAATTATAATTGCCTTTGCTAGCTGCCTAGCAAGTAAACAGGAAACCCAGGTATGGTGATGACTTCTGGTGACAGATCTTAAGAGTAAGGCAAAAACTGAAGATGTCTTCCTTCTCTCTGCCTGGAAGAAGTGCAACCTGGAAGAAGTGGAAAACTACTCTACCCACATTTGTAACTGTCACATACAGTCAAGGTGGCAACAGCAGGGTTTATTGGTGTGAGACAGATCTGGGTTTATTTTTGTTACTTGCTTACAAGTGGGGGTTGTTATATGCTTTCTTCTTATCCCTTTTTGTTCATTCAGTGAAGATATTGGTTGTGCCTTCCTGAGGAGGTCAACGTTATAGTTCAAATGTTGGAAAAATCAAAGACTGGACTTGGTAAACAATGGCTTGCATCCCAGCTCCCTTCCTTAGTCCCTCACTCTGCTTTTTGTGATGAAGGGGATTAAACCTAGGGCTCTTTTAATCAAGTCCAAATCTTCAAGGATGAGCTTGGAAAATGGGAATGACAATGTCTATCTGCAGAAATGTTAAAAGGAAAATACATCGTGAGTAGGCGTGTGCCAGATGTGGATGGAACAGGCGATCAACGAAATAATCTTACATTCTAATGAACCAATCCGCTTCCAGCATTATTATCTACCCATTCTCTGAGTTTAGTTAGGTAAGGGGTGCATTCCACAGTCTGCAATCTTTGGATCATTTCCATCTAGCTTGGAGGGAGAAAAACGCGAGAATCCTTTAAGGGGAGGGGCTAAGAGAGGGGGCGGGGCTCCAAATGCGCACCGGAAGGAAGTCGGGCTAGCACATCTAACAGGGGCTATGCTGCTGCGGCCGCTTCGAGGCTGGGCTGCCCGGTCACTGCGTAGTGCAAGCCCCTGTAGCCCCGGAAGCCTCATTTCGGGCACCAGCACGCTGTGGCCACCTCACCGCGCCTGGCCTCCGGGTAACTAGTACTTTGGTACCACCTCGTAGAGGCCGCTCTGGTCCCGCCTAACACCCCCCCCCCCCGCAAGTCACTGGACTTCCCCGGGGCCCTAGGGTGGAGACCCGCTCTAGGGGTCCAAGTAAGGCTTCTAGCCACGTTTCCTGGTCGGATTCTTTAGGCCCTGGGAGGAGGGAGGGGGACGGGGGGGGGGGAAGGGAAGGGGCGGATGCCTGCGCACTTAGAGGGCGGGTTAAGGCATCAGGCTTTTTCCTACTTTTGCTGCCTTTTCCTTTGGCCTCGGGCTGCTGACGGTGATTGGCAGCATTGCCAGCCTTGGCTTAGAGAACAGACAACCTGGGTCCCAGCCCTAAGCCTAAGCCCACCGACTGTCCTTCGGAAACTCTTGGTCATAACTTGTGTCCACTGTGAAGATCTAAGCACACAATACAGGTGAAAACACAAAGTAGAATATACCAAGCGAAGGAAAGTAAGCAAGCACAGATGGTGTACAGTGTCACATGCAAGACCCAGCCACTGAGGGTCCCGAGAATGGCAAACACTTTTTTTTTAAGTCAAGAAGCAAGCATAAAAATTACTGTTTGTGTGGTTATCAGATTAGCACAGAGAAGAGTGAAAAATTTAAACATTAATTTCCTTTCTTTTTTTTTTAGATAAAGATAGAGAAAATGATAAAGAGAAAAAAGCTGTGGTAAGTTCCTCTTTGCATGCATTCTCCCTTGTAGAATAATATCTTCAGTTTTTGAGCTGGAGAGTGAAGCAATATGTGCACACAGTGAAAAAAAAAAAACGAGTGGGAGATGATTATCCACCTCTAAACAACTCAAAAGTGAAAGAAAATGAGAGTAGGAGTAACTTTCAGTTAGTAGTGTGTGCTCAGCAGGCATAACGTAAGTTCCATTCTCAGCACCAGAGAAAGATGTGGGGTACATTCTCATCCGTGTCAGTTATAATGGCTGGAGATTGGACTCAGCCTCTGGAGGACAGTGCAGTGAGTTGTGGCACAGGCACACAGCTTTGGGCTAAAAACTGCTTGTGCACTTTGACAGCATGCCCTCCTGTTTTTGTAATCCTCTGCTTCTTTTCTATTCTCACATTTCCTTTCTTTTTTTCCCTCCCTCCCTCCCTCCCTCCCTCCCTCCCTCCCTCCCTCCCTCCCTCCCTCCCTCCTTCCTTCCCTCTCTCTCTTGTGAGCACTGTGGAAGTTGGAACTAGGTTTTGCATATGAAGTGCTAGACACATAGAAAGTCTTCATCAAGCAGTTGAAAGACTCAAAGTTGAGAAATGTGCATGTGGGAGAGGCAGAGGCAGGTGGAATTCTGTGAGTTTGAGGCCAGCCTGTCTATAGAAAAGTTCTGGAACAGCCAGGGCGGCACAAAGATACTGTCTCAAACAAACAACAAAATGGCTGCGGGAATGGGGGTTTCAGAGGGAAAAGTGCTTGTTGCATAAGCATGGGAACCTGAGTTCGGGTCCCCAGCCCTTGAATAAAAAGCACAGCATGTGCCTGTCATCCCAGTGCCCAGCTAATGTGGCTATTGTATATGGTCCAGTTTCAGAGAGATCCTGACTCAAAAAATAAGGTGGAGAATGCTGGAGGAGGATACTGAGGGGAGTCTAGTTCTTACATGCACATGTGTTAGTGCATAATATACCTGCCCACACATGTGTACACTCAGAAGAAGGATCTGGGCTGGGTGTGGTGGTGTATACCTGTAATCTTACTCAGAAGGCTGATGTACAAGGTTTACAAGTTCTATGCTAGTCTCCACAGAGTGAACCTGTGTATGTGTGTGTGTGTGTGTGTGTGTGTATTTGAAGCCTTCCTGTGCCTGATCTTTTTACCTTTGTGTTCCTGTTTACATGTTGCTTGCTCTACTATGAGGGGTTTTCGGAAGGGGGTGGAGTGCTGGCTGAGCACACTTGAGGTCTATATTTACCATCTCGTCAGCATTTTCTGGTGGGAATAGGAGCAAGTGATTTTGAATGGTCTCTGAATAGCACTGAAGTCCTTGTAGTGAAAAGGAAAGAAATACCAGATGTAGAATGATGTCCACATTGAGTTCCTTTTGGGTGTTCAGGGGAAAGCAGCAACAAAAGGTCCAGGAGGGCCTGTGGGGTTTCTTTTTGCCTTTCACTTACTCCCCTGGGTTCATTTTGTGTTTGCTCTGGGTCCTAAAGGCATGAACTGGCAGAGGCCTGGGATTAGAGGGTGGCCTGGCATCTGTGGGAAGTGCCATTGTCCATTTCTAGATACTGTATGATAAGAGTATGGACTTCTAAGTGCGACCCAGAGGATGTGTGAGAGTGTTCTTAAGGACCAGTTTGTCTTAATGATGAACTGTGCACCCTTTGTGATTTGCTGGAACCAAACCACTTGGTCTGTATCACCAGGGGTGCCAGGCTGAGCCTTAGAATTGTTGGGCATGCCTCCCCAGGTGGCAGCCATTATGCCTAGGGTGTGAGTTCAGTCTGGTTTACCTTATTGGGCCCCTTCTGCTTTTTCTTTTACCTTGGTGGATGCCCGAGGTAGAGTTTTGACTTGTCACTCAAATTTTTAGACTGAACCAAGTGGGCTGATTACCCTAACGTAGTTGTTCCCTTATGTTCCTCTGGATGCTTGATTTCTAACCCTAATATACATCTGTTTTCTGCCAGGTTTGTGTTGAGGGCAATATTGCAAGTGGGAAGACGACATGCCTGGAGTTCTTCTCCAACACAACAGACGTTGAGGTTTGTCCCTTACACCGGGTTTGAAGGAACTGAAATGTCTTAGTGGAATAAGTTATGCAGAGAACAGATAGCCCTGTCCAACAGAAGGGTGATGCCAGCTGCCAGTGCAGTCCACACCTACAACCTAGTGGGGTTTTGTTTTTGTTTTTGTTATTTATTTATTTATTTATTTTTGGTTTTTCAAGACAAGGTTTCTCTGTGTAGCTTTGGAGCCTACTAGCTGGTAGACCAGGCTGGTCTCAAACTCACAGAGATCCACTTGTCTCTGCCTCCCCAGTGCTGGGATTAAAGGCATGCACCACCACTGCCCGGCTTGTTTAATGCATTTTCAACTTGGTCTATTTTTCAAGTGGGGACATGGCCCCTTTGTAAGTAGAAGAACATCTGTGGTTGAACTTCATGGTCATATGGTTACATGTGTCTGTGACTCCTGTGTTGAGCAGCGCATGTACAGCTCTCCCCATAGTCTGGTTAGGAAGAATGTATGTATGGTAGTAGAGAAGGCAGGCTGCTGAGCCTAGCTCTTAGGGATCTGTGTTTAAGTAGGTGAGGAGCACCATGTGCAGCTGGTTATATATTTCTAGTTAATTTAAAATTCAGTCACTAAGAATAACTTCAAAGATGTTTAAGAGTCACCTCTCTCCACAATGTGACCCTCATTCTCTGTTTTAGGTTTTGGTGTATTGTATCTCTGTGGTTACAGATTTACTATCTCTCGCCTGAAATGTTTGGGATCTGAAGTGTTTCAGATTTGGATTGTTTCTCAGACTTTGGAATGGTTGATATAATATATAATGATCTTAGAGTGAGACCCAAGTCTAAAGAGGTCATTCACTTGTGTACTTTATACACACGACCTGAAGGTCATTTTAGTAGCCTGGATTAGTATTTTGTGTCTTTGATCTGTCATGTGAGGTCTAAGTATGGACTTTTCTGTCTGTGGTATAATGTCTGCTGGGAATTTGAAGCATTTCGAATTTCAGATTTGGGGTGGTGAAGCCGTATTGCAGATCCTACAGTTTCCCCGCTTGTTGTTTCCCTCTTTCCTTCTATTAAAGATATGTGTGGTGTGATAAGATAGTAACTGTTTTCCAGCCCTGGTCTGGTTTGTGTTCATGTGCTGCTGTACAGAAAAGCATCATTGTCATAGTCGATGCGAGGTCTATTTGCAAGGTTGGCCTTGGCCAGCACATGGAAGCATAGGTCTAGGGAGGATTCCCACCATTCCTGCCTGAGAAAGGAGCTTTCTGTGCTTGGATGCACACAGTGTGGATTATCCTGAACAACTGCTTGTGGGGAACCTGGGTTTTGGTATGTTCCAGGCAGTGATAGCCTGTGCACCTGTGATGTCCCTGAATTCCCAGATCTGAGTTAGCTTCCTTGCTAGACAGCATTTTGCATGTGCTGTTACAACTTGTTGCTGGGAAAATGAAGTGGTGTGTTGTGTGACTCCATTGGGCAAGGATACTTGGGAGGTTTGTCTGTTTCCCTTCAGGTATATCTCCTCTGCAGATCTGGTGCTGTGTCCTCTTATGGCAGTTGATAATAGCTGTCAATGACGGATGTTGTGTCTCATCAATCATGGGACCAGAAAAAGGTGTCTTAGGGTCACAGCACTTGTCTTGAGTAGTGAACCTCTCAATAGAACTTGAAAAGTGCTTATGTTCTCATTGGAGCCAATTAAGAACAGTAGCAGCAGCAATAGCTGATACCCATCCAGTGTACCTGTTAAGTGTTTATGGGATTATCTAATTGGTTCCATGCCTATATGCATAATCTCTCTGAGGTAAGTCCTATTACCTCTGTGGAGAAGAAGAAATCAAAGACTAATTGCCTTATAAAATTTATATTATAGTATATTATATTATATTAATATTGTATTTATATTTAATTCACCTTGACTAAATTAAAGACTACAGCAGCCTCCCAAGCTCAGATGTGGTTTCATTTTCTGTAGTTTTGGTTACTTGAGGTCAACCAGGTTCTAAAAATATTAAATAGGACATTCTAGATTTAAACGGTTCATAAATTTAAATTATGCATTGTAGTATGGTGTACTCAATGAAGCCTCATGCCATCTCACTCTGTCCTATGTGAATCATCCCTCTGTCTAGCATAAGGAAAAAAAAAAACAAAAAAAACATGGCATGTGGCATGTACCAGACTTGTATATGAAACTTCGGGCGTACACTGGGATCTTACAACACACTCCCAAGAACAAGGATGCAGGTACTGTGCCTGAACAACTACCGGAGTACTATTTCTGCATATGTTTAGAGGGTGTTTCCAGGGGAGACTGACATGTAAGTTGGTGGGCTTACTAAATAGGAAATATGAATGGGGACCCATAATTGACTATAGGCCTGGATAGAACAAAAAAGGAAAGAAAAGGATTTCTTTCTTCTTCTTCCTGCTGTGGGACATCGAAACTCCAGGTTTTCCAGACTGGGGACTTGGGACTAAGCCAGAGGCCCCAGGTTCCAGGGTCTTGGCATCATACTTAATATTAAACCAATGACTTCCCTGGTCTTTGGACCTGTACCTGTGCTTCTTGTATCTCTGAGATCCCAGCTTTAGACAACTTGTCACAGGACAGAGTTCTTAGCTTTCTTAATTTCATGAGCTAGTTTTGCTAATGAATTCCTTCTCGTATGTCAGTTTCTATGCTTACATAATTGAATCTGCTCCTGTAGAGAGAGAGCCCTGACCCATACAGTATTGTGCACTGGGGCCAGGTCCCAGTCCAGGCCGTGAAACTGCACGGATGCCACCCTTGTTTGTCTCCACACTATGAAGAGCTTGGTTGACCTTGGTGAGCTTACTCCCTTTAGACTGAGCTGGTTTTTAGTTATTTACAGGTCACATCTGGAAGTCACAGGAAGACCCCACCTAGAAGCTGTGGCCTTTCAGAGGCCTAGCTTGTTTGACCCACCCTTGGCACCCAGACAGTAGTGCCTATCTGCCTGCCTGCCTGTCTGCCTGCCTGCCTTCTAAACTTGTCACACTGTCTCAGCATGTTGTCTTTCCTTGCAGGTGTTAATGGAACCTGTGCTCAAGTGGAGAAATGTCCGAGGCCACAATCCTCTGGTGAGTGCTTTGCTTTTTGCCTAGCTTCCCTGTGAGTACCTAGGAATGGCGGTGCTGACACCTGAGCCCAGGCACACCCACTCTTTGTCCCCACTGTTAGCTGGGTCAGAAGAAATGAGGGTGGTAACCCAGGGTTTCTGAGGCCTAGGTGGGTATGCACAGCCAGTTCTAGGTCATCCGGTTTCTGGATGACCCTGTGATTTGGGCTTACATTGTCTAGTAATGGATCCCTTATTAACCCTGAAGCCACCTATCTTCCTTTCCACCATAATGTGCATGTGCCTCTTCTCCCTCCTAAGAAGGCCCCATGCTGCCTGCTTGAAAGCTATGGAGAGAAAGCAGACTCTACGATGTTCTAGGGGTGTTTAGTGTTTCTCAGCTAAGACAACTGTAGTGTTAGCAATACTTTAATACTCTGGCAGTACCTCATGGAGTTCATTAGACTCATGTCCACAGCAGCAGCACCTGTGTCTACTGTGCTGTCTGGTTTGCTAGAACACAGCTGTATTGCCTAGCCTTTACTATCTGCTCAATTCCTTCAGTGAGCATGTGTCACCTACCTACTATGTGTCAGACACTGTCTGGATGCTAGAGGAGATACTTCAGAGACCAGAAATACAGTCTAAGAAGGTTGTGTTTTGAAGGTGTTATCATCATGAGATATATTTCCACAACTTTCTGCTGGTCAGAAGAGCAAGACTGATACTTGTGTGACATTTACTAGCACACCGTGTTGGTCACTGATAGAGAAAATTGCTTGTTTCTACAGTCATCCGGCTTCTGACTTTGATGAGATTTTCCTTTTACCCATAATTAGCGAAGCCTTTAGTTTTCAATGCCGAGCACTTGAGTGTCATGAGTTTATACCAAGAGGAAACAAAACAAACATTGCAGAAAAGAAGCTGGGTGTTAGTGTCACATGCTTATAATCTCAGCACTCTTTAACATTAAGGCAGGAAAACCCCGAGATCCTCATCATCCTGGCTGTATAGTAAGACCAGGTCTTCCCTCCCCACTCCATCCCTCCCCACAACACAACACACACATTGCAGAGAGAGAAGCAAAAGATTCTTAATGAGCAGACTGGAGAAGGATGTATTTTTATCTGTGGGTGGTAGAATGACTTTGGCTGGCCTCTGTTTTATGTAGGGTGGGTAGGAGAATGCATCTCTGGTAAGGAGACTTGGGCAGAAACCCACGAGGGAGGAGCACTGCATACATCTGGAGGAAGAGCTGAAAGGCGGGTTCAAAGGTCCTGAGATGGGTTCTGCTTTGCATGTTTGCAGAACACTAAGGAAGCTTGTGTGACTAGAAGCTGATTGGCCCGAGAGAGGATAAGAGACAAGAGGATGACAGTGGATTTCTAGGCCTGTGGACCAGGATGGGGGTTTGGATTTGATTTGAACACAATGCACAGTCCCTAGAAGGTTTGGAGCAGAGAGGGAGACATTAACAGGCTCACTTTGGCTGCTGAATGGAGAACAGAACACAGGGAAACTCAAAGTCAACTACAAATGTCTGAGTGCTAGTTTCTCAGGGAGCACATCCTGGTCTGGCTGTTGTGGGCCTCTCCTATAATTGAATTCACATCTGTTTCTGTCCACACTTTTCTGAGAGCCCTGTAGCTGCCCTGAGTTCACCTCTGGCCCCAGCCTTGCCCATGTAGGTTTCCTGACATGGCTTTCAGTGACTGGTGGACCTGGGGCCTGCACTTGCCACTTGGATGCAAAATGCTTCATTTTTTATTCTGTAGGGTCTAATGTACCGAAATGCCAGTCGATGGGGCCTCACACTGCAGACTTATGTGCAGCTCACTATGTTGGACCAGCACACTCGTCCTCAGGTACAGTTCAGATCTCACTTCCATCCTTGTCAAATAAAACGTCCTTTATCTTTCAAGTTTAGGGTGTTGTCAGATAGGGAAGGCTCACGAGGAAGTCTGTCGTACTTTCATGCTGTTCAGTCTTCTGTGACTACAGCAAGGTTTCCTGTCCCCACAGGTGGCTGTCCTGATGCCTCCTAAGCTCATATTTTTTAATCTGACCACTGATAGTATCATTTAACCAGAGTGTGCTCCCTGGACTGTAGCTGCGCTGTCACCTGGGGACTTGTCAGGATTGTACATTTCTTGGCCCCTCTCCAGATCTATTGAGTCAGAAAATCTAGGGCTGAGGTCTAACATTCTATGCTTTATCCAGCTATGCAGGACTCGTAGATGCATGTTCTGTGTGTTTGTGTGTTTAAGAACTGTCAATCAAACCTTCATGGGGACTGCCTTCAGATTCTTGAAAGAATCTGATTCACCTTGGATCACAAATGGCTAACACTGGTTCAACAAGGTGTTGGGACAGGACAGGATATTCAGGGCTGCTTAGGCCCTTGTATCAGCAGGGGTAGATGTCTTAGGCGATCAGGCGGCAAGGGAGATTATGAGTGACACCTATGGGCAAAGCTTTATACACAGCTAGAGCCTTTCCTTGTAGGATGCAAGACACCCCTATAGCTATTTATATTGGCACAGTCATTAGGCTGAGCAGTTTGATCCAAACTGCTGGTTACCTATAGCTGTAGTTACCTTTCTTCTGTTGACATAAATCTGCATCTTTTCAAGTTGACAGATGTGAGTAGAATCTTTGAAAAAATATAAATTTCTCCTTCTCCAAATGTTTCCCTAAATGATAATGAGCAGAGCATCTACAGTTATCACTATTCCCCTTGGTTTGCGCTGCTTTGCCTAAGTGGGCACTCTAAATTATATCTAATGATATGTGAATATTATAGGATATGGGCAGATGCCTGCTAAGGAGGCAGAGACAGAGCTGCTTGGACTGATCAGGTGAGAGATGGTTGAAGAGGGAGCCAGAAAAAGATAGGCAAAGGAAGATAGCAGCATGTACAGAAAGGAGAGGAGGAAAGATGGATACACAGAGATCCTGGAGGGCAGATAGGTAAGCAGAGAGAGTGACTTGTAGGTTTGAGTGTCTGCTGTGGGCGACACTGTGTCTGTCCACTAGGTGTCCTCCTGCTTCCCAAAAGGGTGTTGTAGCTGAAGGGAAAGATGATTCACCAAGGGTATGAGTAACTTGCAGAAAGGTGATGTCCAGCTATCCTCTTCCCTGATGGACAGAGAACTTCACAGTTCCATGGGGCAGAGCCTCCAGAATGCCTTCCCAGCCCTGTCTCAGACACTTTGTTCTCAAGTAAACAAGTTCCCCATTTTAGGGTTCCACTCACTAGACCATGTCAATTGGACAGTACTTGGCTGCTTTGTTAGCATGTTCCATATCCTAATCGAGTCTCCCTTCTCCTATGAAAGAGGTGCAATGTGGCTGGCAGCCCCGCCTGTGCCTCCCCCCTCCACTGCTGTCCTTTGCCCTGTAAACTTCAGGACAGGTCAGGTCAGGTACAGTGATCCTCATGGCAGATTTGGCTTCTGACATCCTATTGTCTTCTCCTTATGTTTAGCAAAGATGAAAGGGACATTTGAGAGGTGTGGGGCATGTTTTTCAGGGCTTTCTGTATCCTTCTTCACCTGAGAGTAAATCACTTTTTCAATTCCTTTAGATGTCACCAGTACGGTTGATGGAAAGGTCAATTTACAGCGCAAGATACATTTTTGTAGAAAACCTGTATAGAAGGTACTGTAGTTTATAGTCAATTATAGTTTCTTCTTTCTTTCTTTCTTCCTTCCTTCCTTCCTTCCTTCCTTCCTTCCTTCCTTCCTTCCTTCCTTCTTTCCTTTATTTCTTTTTATTTTTTTTTAAAACTCTTTGGTCTTTGGGGCCCTGCCACCCAGCTACCGAATAAACCTGTTGAGACTTACTTATGAATGCCTGGCCTTATTTTGGCTTACTTCTAGCCAGCTTTTCTTAACTTAAATTATCCTATATACCTTTCTCTGAGCTTTTACTTTTCTCTATTCTATATGTCTTTCTTTACTGACTCTGTTGCTGGCTGTGTGGCTGGGTGACTGGGCCCTGATGTCCTCTCTCCTCCTTTTTTTGTTCCTCCCTCTACCCTTCAATTTATTCTCCCTGCCCACCAGCCTGCTTATTTCTTTCTCCTGCATGGTTATTGGCCATTCAGCTCTTTATTAGACCAATCAGTATTTTAGACAGGCAGTAACACAGCTTCACAGAGTTAAACAAATGCAACATAGAAGAATGCATCATTTAAAAAAATATTCTATAGCATAAAAGAATGTAACATGTTTTTAATGTTCTACAAAAGTCCATCATTTATTAAATGATTTATTAATTTATTAAAGCACTGATTTTGTATATGTGTTTATAAGTGTGTGTGTGTATATGTGTCTGTGTGTGTGGGTAGGCACGTGAAGGCCAAAGGACAACCTTGGGTGTTAGTCTTCAAGAGCTATCTATATTGCTGTAATTTTTTTTTTTTAAAGATTTATTTAATTTTATGAGTATGAGTTGTTTTTTGCTTACATGTATGTATGTGTACTATGTGTCTGGTGTCCACAGAGGTTGGAAAAGGGTATGAATCCCTTGGAACTAGAGTTACAGACATGTAGGTACTTGCTGGGAACCAAACCCATGTCCTTTGTAGTGACAACAAATGTTCTTAATCACTGAGCCATCTCTGCAGCCCTCTACCTTGCCTTTTGAGACAGGGTACGTAAAACAAATATCTTAGTTCTTTCCTGTGGCAGCTCAGTTGGGTACTGACATGTATGGGGATCAACTCTAACCCAGAAGCTTATTTCTCCACTTCCTGAGATGCCCAGGGGAAAGGTTTGCTAATGATAGTGGTGAAAAGCTCTTTCACAGATGGGGTCTAGTCATGGCCTACATGGCAGTGCTGCGTCGATCATTTTCCCAGAATCCTTGGAACTTTTGCTGAGGATCTAGGATGAGGGCCTGGCTTTGTAATCTGTCATTGAGGGTTTGGGTTTCTGGAAAAGCCCACAGACACACACTGGAGTTCTATATCTCCTCAAAGCAAAATTTCTAAGGGTATTATTGCCTTTGAGGCCTAGAACAAATAAAGAGCACCCCAAAAGAGAAGCCCACCTCATCTGGTGGCCATGGAAGGCAGAATGAGTGCAGTTATACCAACAGCAGCCTGAGAGCTTTGTGTAAAATGCTGAAGAGGACACAGGAAGTTTTAAGCTTGGCACTGGGCTGCAGTGCAAAGCTGAAGGTGTCACAGGAGACTAAAGAGGCCATACAGGCAGTTGTATGGTAAGCCCTGTGGGCTGAGGAATTGACTGTAAAGATTTTTACAAGACGTCCTGGTCTTCCTTTCTTAAGGACAGGAGTAGAGGAATGGAGTGAGGCCTAGCTGGGGGCATGGCATTGACTCACTTGGCACAACAACAGGCAGGTCCTCCCACCTTTCCTGCCCCTGGCCCAGAACCAGGAGGCCAGGCCACAGAAACATACTGTGATCCAGGTTAGCCCCATAATTGACAGCAGGGAGGGCAACTTATGCAGTGGAGAGCAGGTGGGACTGAAAGTGAGGCTTGGGCTGGAACTGGCCTTACAAGGTTTCATGAAAACAACAGGAAATGATGTATTTAAGTATTAGGTTCCTCTTTTTAATTTGTTTGAGATAGTGTCTCATTGTGCAGCCTAGGCTCTTTGAACCTACGAATTTTTACATAGCCCAGGTTGGTGTCAATAATCTTCCTGCTGCACTTCTCTTAAATGCTAGGGTTACAGGCAGGTGGCACAACACACAGTCTATTTGGTTTGGTTTGAGTATCAGGTACTTTCAGCTGAACTAAATAGAAATGTGGTACAAAGTATACTGAATAGTAGGACCGTCACTGGCTCAGATGATGAGTTGATTTGGTGTCTCTATGTTTTGGTTAGTACTATTGCTGTGATAAAACACCATGACCAAAAGCAACGTGGGGAGGGTTAGGGTTTATTTCACTCACAATTCCAAGTAATAGTTCACCATCAAAAGCAGTGAGGAGGCAACAACTTAGGTAGGGCAGGAACTTGGAGGCAGGAGCTGATTGATGCAGAGGCTGTGGAGGAGTGCTGCTTATTGACTTGGCTGCCCCATGGCTTGCTTAGCCTGCTTGCTTATAGAGCCAAGAACTGCCAGCCCAGGGGTGGTGCCACCTACAATGGCTGGGCCTTCCACCATCAATCGTTAATTAAGAAAATGCCCTACAGCTGGATCTTATGGAGGCATTTTCTCAATGGAGGTTTTCCCCTTTCCGATACCTTATATCAAGTTGACATAAACTTATCCAGAACACTCTGGCTCTGGTTTTCAGTATTTCCCACTCTGTCTTACTCCTTTCCTCATTATATAAGCCTGTCATGGTGGCAAAATAGTTATGGAATTATACCCCTACCAGACTCTTCTGCCTCATTTGTCCAGTTTGGGTCCTTGTGGTAGGGACATGCACTGTACTGGATTGACTGAGCTTGGTTTCTAGGACCCATCACCTCACTTGGGGAAACTGAGGATTTTATTCCAGTAAATCCACTGAGCCTCTCTAAAGTGCAGGGTAGGACTAGATTTCTCTGAAGCACTAAAGTCTGTGGGATGGCCATGAATAAGTCGTAGGTGACTTCAGAAGGAAGAGGAGGGACTGGCAGGAGGCAGCCAGCTGTCCTCACACCTCACCAGCTCTTGGGAAGTCTTTACTGTCTGTTTGGTGCTTGTATTTTATTCTAGAGTCCCCTCTGCAGTGTGTATTAGTCAGGGTTCTGTAGAGGAACAGAACTTACAGAATGAGTCACTCCTCCCTCCATCTTTTATGGGCGCTCGCGCGCGCGCACATGCACATGCGCGCGCACACACACACACACACACACACACACACACACACACACGCATATGCAAAGGATTTATTAGAATAACTTACAAGCTATGGTCTAGCTAGTCCAACAGTGGTTGTTGTCTTAGGGTTTTATTGCTGTGAAAAGACACCAAGACCACAGCAACTTTTATAAAGAAAACATTTAATTAGGGCTAGCTTACAGTTTCATCATTATTATGACAGGAAACATCACAGTGTGCAGGCAGCCATGGTGCTGGAGAAGGAACTGAGAGTTCTATATCTGGATTGGCAGGCAGCAAGAAGAGGACTGGTTTGAGCTTCTGAGACCTCAACGCCTGCTCCCACAGTGACACATCTCCTTCAAGAAATTGACACCTATTCCCACGAGGCCAACCTCCTAATAGTGCTACTCCCTGTGGACCTATGAAGACCTTTTTTTTTTTTTTTTTTGTAAACCATCAGAGCTGTGTACCAGTAGAAAGTCCAAGAATCTAGTAGTTTTCAGTTTGCAAGGCTGGCTGTCTCAGTTGATCTCAGTTGTCCAGTATGTACAGGAATGCTGAAAACATGGGCTCTAATTGCTACTGAAGGAATGGATGTGCCCAAGAGAGTTAAAGACAAGTAGGCAAAGAACAAAAGCTTCCTTCTTCCAAGTCCTTTGTATAGGCTGCCAGCAAGTGTGGCACAGAGTAAAGGTGGATCTTCCTACCTCAGAAGATCCAGATTAAAAGTGAGTATTTCCATTTCACGTGACTTAATTAATGTGAGGACTTAAGTCCCTCATAGCTACTGGGGTTTTAGTTAATTCCAGATGTAGTTGAGTTGACGGCCATCATTAAGTGGCATAGGAGTCCCACCTCCCACCTTCCCCAGTTACTTGCCAGCCTCAAGTGTGTTCACCTTCTCTGGTTTCCTTGCTGAGGGCTGCTGGTGACCTGCCCTTCTGTTCTCATGGGCTGCTCTGTTAGGCTCCACTCTGTGGACATCCTGGTGGTCTCAGGGACCAGGGGAGTGTTCTATTCCAGGCATTGATGGGCCCTGTGTTTGGTTTTCAAAGTAGGGGTGCCTGGAGCCTCATATCCTAGACAGCCTGGGTCTAAAAAGCTTTTCAGCTATTACCTCTCTTGTGGACTATTGATTTAGCTATGGAAAGAAGTGTTGCATTTGTTCATGTTGGATTTGTTTAACTAAGCAAAGATATATTACATTTGTTTATGTTGCTTTTGTTTAATTATATGCTGCATTTGATTTACCTTGCCTGCCTAGGCACCTGATTGGCCTAATCAAAAGTTGAACAGCTAGTAGCTAGACAGTAGAGAGGGATAGGTGGGACTGGTGGGCAGAGAGAGTAAGTAGGAGGACTCTAGCTAGGCTTAAGAGAAGAGAGAACAAGGGAGAAAAAGGGAGACACCTGGGACCAGGCAGCCAGGCAGCCACCAGCCAGCTAGAAACAGAAGAAGCAGGAAAAGTAGAATAAAAGAAAGGTAAAAAGCCCTGAAGCAAAACGTAGATGAAAAGAAACAGGTTAAATTAGATTATAAGAGCTAGTGGGACAAGCATAAGGTAAGGCCAAGCATTCATAACTGATAATAAGTTTCCATATCATGATTTGAGAGCTGGTTGGTGACCCAGAAGAAAGCCTGCTGTAGATTGCCTTCCCTCTTCCTCCCCAGGGCCACAGTTGGTTCTTCCCTCCCCTGGACACAGCCCGGACACTGTCTCTTTGCAGCCAACCTGGTCATTCCCAGGCTAAGTGGGTCCCACAAGATGATACAGGTAGAAGACACTCAAAGGGAAAACACTCCCAGGAACTGCAAGTTCCCTGACTATTTTCTGGCTTGTGCCCTCTAGCTGTGACCACTCTTGTCTGTGTTTGTGTCCTCTCTACGCAGAGAGTGCCTCAAAAATGCTGCAAGTAGAAGTCTTTCTTTGTCCCCCCCTTATTCATATTCTCTCTGTCTCTCTCTTTCTCTGTCTCTGTCTGTCTCTCTCTCTGTCTGTCTCTCTCTGTCTCTCTCTTGTCTCTCTTTTGTCTCTGTCTTTCTCTGTCTCTCTCTGTCTGTCTCTCTGTCTCTGTCTGTCTCTCTCGCTGTCTCTGTCTCTTGTCTCTCTCTGTCTCTCTCTGTCTCTCTCTACCTCTCTCTCTGTCTCTCTGTCTCTCTGTCTCTCTCTACCTCTCTCTCTGTCTCTTTTTGTCTCTCTCTGTCTCTCTCTGTCTCTCTGTCTCTCTGTCTCTGTCTCTGTCTCTGTCTCTCTCTCTCTCTCTCTCTCTCTCTCTCTCTCTCTCTCTCTCTCTCTCTGTGTGTGTGTGTGTGTGTGTGTGCTCTCACCCACAAGCTCATCATATCTAAGTATGGAGGCCAAACAAGGACATTGAGCCCCGCTCTATCACTTTCTGCCTTATTCTCGTTGACTAAATCAATGCTTTCCTTTTGGTTAGACTGGCTGTTCAGGGAGCTCTGTCTGTCCTTGCACCACAGTGCTGGGTTTGTAGGAACATAGGTTTATGCCTAGTCCCCAGCCCTGAAGCATAGGAAATTGTACCCAGGCACTCATGCTTTCAGAGCAAGCACTCTTTATTTACTGAGCCACCTTCCTAGCTTTGCTTTTTTAAGATTTAACATCTAAAATACATAATATACATAATAATGTCTTTAAGATTTAACATCTAAAATACATAAAATACATAATAATGTCTTGTTTTTGAGTACTAGTGTGTTGTTCAAATTTGAAAGCAGCAAAGGGAAAATGTCTACAGCTGTTGTTGAGTAGATCTGTCACTCAGAGGAAAGCACTGAACATTTTGGTGTATTTTTTTCTTTCTAGTCATTTCAAATGTGTGGATGTATGCTAATTTTATATGGCTGGGGCATGTGCATACAGTTTGATCTCCTGTGTTCATTGAGCATTACTTATAGAGCTTTTTCCCTGTCTATGTATGACTTCACTATACCATCTTTTAGCTACTGTGTGCTTTCCTGCTGCAGAAATTGACCAAGACTTCGTTTCTCATTAGGCCGGATGGTGTATGGCAAGCATCCATGAGTATTTTCATAGATAAAAAGTTCTAGGAGTAAAACTGATTTGCTGATCTACTCCCACCTTGAATGATTTCTCCATGCTCATAGGACAGACTAAAGTGCTTTTATCTGCTTGGAGTTCAATTCCAAAAGCAGTCTTCATCAGTCAGTGCCATGGCCAGCCCCTATCCCCTGGTGGTGGAAGGTCAAATAGATACTCAGGGTCCTGTTAGTACTGTGTGGCCATGATTTGTGAACCACACTGTGCAACGTACTCTTGGTGGTGCTGTTCCAAAGAGAAGCCACCCCTGGTTTCTTTGGGGAAATGACACAGCACATGGGTGAATAAAAACCTTTGAATTGTCATTGCAGCGGAAAGATGCCCGAAGTTGAGTATGTGATTCTGTCTGAGTGGTTTGATTGGATCATCAGGAACATTAATGTCTCCATTGATCTGATAGGTAAGACAGTCTCTCCCGTCCCCTATCTAGAGGATCCCCTGGGCACAGTTGGGGCTTATTTGTGAGTTTTCACTCTTACAGAGACAGCAGGTAGGGATACTTGCCATCCGTGACTCTTTCTCCATCATAGTTCCCCAAAGACAGGCAGAATTTAGGGTTTTCTTCACCCTGTGAAGAAACTCTGGCCATGTGGCTCCTTAACCTTTTTCTGGTCAGTGACTTCCAAGCCCCTGTTCTGTTCTGATCTGATGGCTCTTGTGTGTTGGGTGGGAGGGACAGAAACTGGACAGTGGCTGAAGCCACTGGCTTGCCAGGTTCTGTGTAGGAATGGAATTCCTTTGAGCTTCGTGATGATACTCTTGTGGGGCTGAGGACATGACAACGGATAGGGGGTTGGGGGCTGAGGGTCAGGACTCCTGTTGATCACACAGAGGCTAGTGGGAGACTGAGTAGGCTTGGGCTGAGGCCCCTGCTATTACTAAGGTAGTGTCCCTCCATCCCAGCACTTGTACTGTCCTTGTCTTAGCTCCCACACCAGGGCACAGCAGTCAGAGCATGTTTTTAAATCTTAGTGTATCTTCGAACCACTCCTGAAATCTGCTACCAGAGATTAAAGATGAGGTGCAGGGAAGAGGAGAAAATCATTCCAATGGTAAGAGGCTAGAACCCTCTCCACCGCTGCTGCTAGCCCTCCCCTCCTTGACCACCATGGAGTCATCAAGGTTATCTGCAGCAAGAAACAGGAAGTATAACTGAAGGCAAACTCTAGCTTCCTCTGTGGTTTTGGAGCTCTTGTGGGTGCCAAGGCTGCTGTACTTCCTATGGTTTCTGATTGAGGCTTCTGCATGCCTATGATTAGAGGGGCACATACATGTGTACATACATGCATGGTCACATGCATACCATGGATATGCATTTGTTCCCATGGGTATGCACATTTGTTCCCGTATAGTAGTTTGTCTTCACACGCACACACAAGCATGCACCCACTCTCCCATAGACATATGTGCCTTTGTACAGTAGTTTTCTTGCCTTTAGCTATGAGGTCACTTCCATGACCTTCCTTCCACTGCCCTTCTCTTGCCCCTAGGCCTCCTACAGTGACAGCCTGCAAGACAGCATATTGACAGTGTTTGTTCCCAATTTTCTTTACAGTGTGAACACTTTTAGATTTGGTCTTACTTCCTCTGTCCTCAACCTATGTCCTGGGCCTGACACCTAGCAGTTGCTTGGGTAATATTGGACTGTGTACCTTATGTGGATAGTTGTCCTTGAAGGATAGACAGGGGCTTGGTAAACTCTTTTGGGACATTGTGGTGCTCTGGATGCAAAATGGGCTGGGCTGGGGCCCTGAGAGGCCGATCTAATCCCTAAAGCCCAGCTGAGTTTTGCCTTGGACCAGCCATGACAGTCCAAGCCTGCTCTCGACATTTCCTTGGAAATCTCGGAGACAGGATTAATAGATGGAACACCATCAAACTGAGCTTAGGTTGTGCTGTGATGGGCTTGGCTTTTCTGTGTTCTGTTGCACATGGTGTAACTGGGTCTCCCATTAAAGAAATGGCAAGAAATGGAGATGTCAGGTGGGAGGTGTTCTTTTAATCTAGGGCAGGGAAGGCCAGTGGGTGGTTGGGGATTTACTGACCATTTAAACCACAGGCTTTTCACAGAGCCATATTGGTTGTCACAGGGTTCTTGTTCATGTCACATCCTAATAGTCTTTGAGAATTCTGACCTGCCATGTAGGCCTTTGAGACCCTTGGAGGGTGGGTGGGCTTTTCTCCTTTCCCACTCCCCACAGCCTTTGTGTTTCTGTGGCAGGAATACCTCAGTGCTATTCACCACCTCTATGAGGAGTGGCTGGTCACCGGTAGCCTCTTCCCAGCTGCAGCCCCTGTTCTGGTAAGTTAATGTCCCTCCCGGAGTGGAGACTTTCCTATGGGGAGGAAGGCCCAGAGACTCTCACCCATGCCACAGAAAAGAGTTCTTTCTCTCTCTGTCCCGTTTGTGGACAGGCTCAGAGGCACTTGGACAGACTTAAGAAAAGCCTGGCTAGTTTACTAACATGTTACCCACCACAGCATTACTGTGAAGAAATACCCAGATGCCTCTTGATCTGGGTTTGAGATTGGGCCTTTGGGGATAATGGTCCCCATTCTTTGATGGGTGATAGAGCCTGCTCATCTTAGGTGACTCAGTGCCTTCAGAAAGCATGTTAGTGGCTGTCTGTTCTTTGTTGTCACACTGACACCCTCAGGAGGTGCTGAGGCTGTAGAAGTGCCATACTGCTGCACCTCTGAGTTCCTGTGCTGACTGTAGTAACTCTTCGTAGCACAGTGTAGACGTGTCTTCCCTATCACTGTGTACTAGTGCTTATGCCTTATGTTCCAATTGGCTCTTCCTAAATTTCCTTAGGCAGGCAGTCACATGTCCAGTAGGGGATCATGAGCTTTTGTTTATGGCCTTGGGCTGTGGGCCACATAGACATTCTGGCTCTGAGAAGCAGGCAGCAAGGCTGTGGTGTGGGGCATCTCCACTGGGAAAAGAAAACCGGAGGGGGCTAAGGAGCTAGCAAAGTACTGGAGTGTGTCTAGATGTTCGAGTCCCTGGCAACTCCTAGCACACCCCTGACTCTCAGTTCCAATGACAAGAAAAGGCATTGATGACAGGATGGATTCTTTGGTAAAAATTCAGTTCAGAGTATAGACTGTCCTGAAGCTTGGAGCTGTGTGGTTTTTCCCTTCTTGGCCTCTCAGCCTCTTACACCTCCCCAGGGAGGATGGAGTTACTTAGTGCAGCCTGTGACCTGTTTGTTTTATTTCCAGGTGATTGAGGCTGACCACGACTTGGAGAAAATGTTAGAACTCTTTGAACAAAACCGGGCCCGGATATTAACTCCGGAGAATTGGAAGCATGGCCCATAGGACTGGACATGGCTGCAGTCTACAAGGCAGTGCCAGGAATAGCCCAGTAGGGCCAGGTTAGCTGTTTAGGAGCATTTGGAAGGATTTACTCTCAGGAGTGTGTGTCACCTGGTCAGATCTGTTGTCCTTATGATCTTCTCATTATGGGACAAATGGCTTTTGTCATCAGGTCCTTGAAGCATACATTCCCCCTGGTACTCCTCCTGGTGGCTTCCTCAGGTTGAAGTCCTTTGGAATAACACTTGCTGTGTCCCTGGTTTTGTTGTAGCTGCTATGCAATCAGGCCACTCAGTGAGGCAAGGGAACACAGTCTTCTATCCCAGTCAAGGATTTGAAGCTCCGAGAGGTGCAAGGACTCTTCAAGGTCACACAGCCAGTGCATAGTGGAGTTGGTACCATTCGGACACCTGGTTTGGACTCCCTCCTCCTGAGTTGTTCGCCTTAGCCCTGCTTTGTTCTATGCTTCAGCTACTCCTCCCTGCACCCCCCTCCGCCCTGTTCTTTGTGAGAAGAGCTGGCAGTATGTAGACTCCATTACATTTCACTGTTGGGCAAGGTTCAAGGAGAATGGATAGCACTAGTCTCTGGCACACCAGTTATTTGGCCTGAGCCCAGTGTTTCCTGGCATGAAGGTGCTGTAGCCTCTACATCTTTGTTATCTAGATCTCAGTGTCCATAGGGGGATCCTACATTGGCCCTTGGATGGTGCCAGTGTCATTGAGGATGAAGGCCCTTCCCAGACTGCTGCCAATTTTGTGTCATTTTGTGTCACATAAAGGACTTTGGGGACTTGGACACCTTGCTCTGTGCTGAGTGTGACCAAGGGCAGTCAGCTGTCCTTGAGTGAGAAACAGAGCCCTTGGAATTACTGAGTGTTTGTGGCCCAGGGAGAGAGACATAGTGGCCTTAACTCTTTTACCATCTGTCTTGGACCACAGAGCATGAAGCCATTTGTGTTGGATCAGATAGTATCTTAGCTTTGCTGGGCCATAGCTGCACACCAAAGGTGCAGCTGCTGCTTGAACCAATTGAGACCAAGAGAAAGACCATTCCTCTGGGGATAGTGGGACTGCAAAGTCAGGGTTTGCAAATAAAGGCATTTAAAGTCTTGCTGTTCTTGACATTTTGGAGTTGGTGGAGTTATTCTGGAGAAGACTGGATGCAGACTCGGAATGATTACTGTGCACTCTGGAGAAGTATGGCACGGTGGGCTGCTGATGAATGTCTGCCAGCTGCCTCTCCATAGGTGCCTGGTGGTCACAGAGAGGGCCAAGAGTTCAGCTGTTGGTCCTTTCTGTCTGTGCCAATTCTTGGGCCCTTTCTATAGTATATGAGGGACAGCTAAGGGGACCTATAACATGAAAAACTGAAAGACTCAGAGACTGATATTGGGGTCAAGCTTCAAGCTGAATACCAGAAAAGCAAAGCAGCTGACCACTTAACTTCTTACCTCTATCTTGGGCTGACTGGGCTGTTCCTGTCTCCAGAGCTCTCACCAAGCCTGAGACTGTAGCCTTTCCTTAGTGTGGCTGGAGAATGAATGCTTCTCTGAGACCTTGCTTCTGCCTTATATAATTCCTTAAAGTTGAGATTAAAGGTGTGAGTTATAATTCTCTTTTAGACTGACTCACTCTAGTGTGGACTTAGAGAGATCCATCTAGATGTCTTAATCCTGAGTCCTAGGATTAAAAGTGTGTACCACTACCTTCTAGCTTCTGGCTGCTGGGATTAAAGGTGTGTGCCTGGCTTCTATGGCCCGTGGCTGACTTTGCTTCCTGAATCCTAAGTCAAGCTTTAATAAATCATAAACAATATATCACCACAGGAACTATCCATCAATATCTGCAGTCCAACAGGGATAAACCATAAACCCAAGAAGGGCAGGAACTTTTGCACCAGCAGTCCTGACATGGGGAGCTACCTTTATAATTTACAAATGAACAACCCCAGTACCTGGCCCATAGCCAATGAATTCTACATCTAAGCCCTGATGTTAATTTCCTTTTTTCCCTTTCTTTCTTTCTTCCTTTCTTTCTTCCTTTCTTTCTTCCTTTCTTTCTTTCTTTCTTTCTTTCTTTCTTTCTTTCTTTCTTTCTTTCTTTCTTTCTTCCTTCCTTTTCTTTCTTTCTTTTCTTTCTTGATTTTTTTTTTTTTTGGCCTCAGATTTACTATATAGCCCAGTCTGGCCTTAAACCCTCTACCGAAGGTTCTTTTTGCATCAGCCTTTTGAGTGCTGGGATTACAGACATGTGCCATCATGTCTGGCTTCTATGTTCATTTTTAATTTCATGTTATTTTTCTTTTTTAAAATGTATTTGTTTTGTCTATTTACATGTGTACCTGGTGACCATAGAGGCCAGAAGAGGGCATTGGATCCCTTGGAACTAGAGTTATAAGCAGTTGTGAGTTGCCATGTGGGTGCTAGAAGTTGGACCTAGGGTCCCTAGAAGAGCAGCCAGTGCTCTTAGCCACTGAGCCATCTCCAGCCCCATGTGTTTGTTTTAAAAATAACCTATTTTCTAACAGTGTTCATGTTCAAAAAAAGAGCCTGCTGTTCTTGTACCTCTTGACACCTCAGATAGGAAACCATCTACAGTAGTGGCTGTGGTTGTTTGTACTA
The DNA here is from genome assembly GCA_030556225.1 of Cricetiscus sungorus. NCBI lineage: Eukaryota > Metazoa > Chordata > Mammalia > Rodentia > Cricetidae > Cricetiscus > Cricetiscus sungorus. The sequence goes on along the minus strand of JANBXA010000729.1, from coordinate 41,670,355 downwards.
AGTGATTGCTGCTATCTGTCAGGCAGATCTGGTAGGGATAGGGGTCATGGAGCAGTTCCCAGCATTAACATCTCATGACCAGAAAAGGGCTGGTAGCACATGGTAGGCCATAGGGTCTAGTTCTTAGACACAGGACATTGCTCCCTAGAGCTGCCCCTGAGTGGCTGGTAGAGCATGGTAGGGGCTGGCATCCCTGATGACACAGAGCATCCTTGTTTTGACCCCAAGATCAATGCAAAAGCAAGGCACATGAGTACCTGTGTCTCCATACCCTATCCCCAACCTGCTGTGGATATTACCTTCTAAGGCTCTTCATGCCTTATGCTTGAGATTATCAGTCACAGAAGCACGCACTGCTGGCAGTGTGGACAGATTGGAAGAGCCAGGTAGCTGTCAGGCCAGGCCAAGCTCTGACTAACTGAGGACCAGCAAGGGCAACACTTGTGGACAGGTGAGGTGTGTTCTGCGTTGTCTCTCAGGATCCCCTGTGGAATTGGCTCAAGGTGGCACTGTTCACAGATGTGTCCTTTGCTGAGTCTCCTCCCCTCCTCACCCCAGTTCCCCCCAGTTCCTTCATCTGCTTCCTGGGGTCACCTCTCAAATGAGCCACTTATACCCAAATCCAGTGCTGAGTACTGCTACGGAGGGAAATCCAAACTGGGAGAATCCTTCCTCTCCTCCTTCCCCCACGCCTCCCTCCCTTGCTGCTTTCCTCACATCCAGTTACTCTTATTAGTTACTCTTCCAGCCCCTCATTCCTTCTTCTGGGTCAGACTCACAAACTGCACTTTGGAGGGTCACGTCTCAAATAGTCCTTTGTGGCCAGTTACATTTGGGAAACTCTGCTAAGCAAGGTCCCTTTACTTCTTGTCTCCAGGAATCCAGTCTGAGTATCAGAAAAGTGGGGTATGGACTCCTTAGAGGGAAAGAAATGGATGGTACTTTCAACCTCTTGGACTCTGGCTTTCTAAATAAAAACAAATTATTTTTATTTTTAATTATGTATATGCCAGCATATTTGTAAGGCATCCCACATGTATCCATGGAGTCCAAAGAGGGACTTGGATGCCATGGAACTGGAGTTATATGTGGTTGTGAGACTCTGGATATGGGGGCTAGGAATCAGATTTTGGGTTCAACTGTATAATACTGCTTTTTCTTAAGGTCATCGAGTCAATTGTGTTTTCAAAGCTACTTGGCCAGGTAAGGTAAATGAGGCAATCCAGGGAGGAGTTCAGTAACTTGAGGCTCTTGTGGGATCGGCTAGGTGCAACCCCTCTTCCATAACAGCAAGCGGCCTAGCTGCTTTATGTGCACACACCCCTCTGTAGTCACATAGCCAACAACCTTGGCTCACCACCTGTGTCAAAGTTGCATGCACTCTCCTTGAAGCAATGGAATAGGTTACTCCTCTAACAACAACCACACAGTTTCTATTCAGATATATTCCCAATGCATCTTGGTATGAAGAACAGAAAGGCTGGTCTGGTCTCAGCTGGTTTGGGGTGTATTTGCAGGGCAAGGCATAACTGTCCTGGTGTAAGTTTTTAGGAATAATCCTCTATTTTTACCATCTTATGCCTATGCATAATAGGGTGTGTATGATGAAAGTCAGATGCATTATGGTAAACACAGCAGGAAGATGATTAGGTGACCAAACCCATAAGTTAACATAGAATCGCCCTCATGCCACTTCTTAGAAACAAACAATTCATTCTCTTGGGTACCATAAAACGAATCCCTGAACAATTATCAGAGCCTTGAGTATCCTCACGACAGTGTGTTCCTCTGTAATCTATACTATCACTTCGCTCTGATTAAAGTTACTTGCTATTTTATTTTTTGAAAATTGGCGTGAGTCTCAGGTCTCCTGTTTTGTTTGTTTTTTGTTGTTGTTTTGTAGTTTATTTTGTTTGTTTTGCTTATGAGACAGGGTCTCATGTCACTCAGAGTGGCCTCACACTCGTACGGAGCTGGGGCTGGTTTTGAACCGATTCTCTGGCCTCCATCTGAGTGCTGGGACTCAATTGGGTATCTCAGACACACACCACCATGTGCACCACCATGTCTGGCTTCTTATCTCTTTCTTTCATTCCTTGGCTCCAAGCAAATATGTCCCTTAAAGAGAAGGCTGGAGTGACTCTCACTAGCCTGGACCTCACAGACTGGCAGACTGTCTCCTCCCTCTCATGCATTTATTCTGCTGTCTTTTGATGTCTCATTAAGTTAACCATTTTCTGCAACCTCGATGGATGTTCTAGTCCTCAGCACTTGGGAGCTCATCATGTCTAAGAGCTACTCACCTCTTCTAGTTCTCATAGTAGGCTGTGATTGGAAAGGGGATGAACACACCAGGTATGGTCCCTGAAGTCTCCCCTCTTTGGCATCCCATGTTTGAACAGGTTCTGCTTCTTCATGGCAGCTTTCCGGCTTGACTCCTGGCTCCAGGTTGGCCTGCCACAGTCTGGTGTATTTGTCAGAGAACCAGCTCTGCTTTCTGGGCCCTTAAGAGAAACTGCTTTAACTAGTGTGCTTAGCTTTGGGGAAACAATGGGTATTAGGAGGGAGATGGGACAAGGGATATTCAAGGATGGCTTTGATCCCAGGACACTGGGGAACCTTCATTTCAACAGCTCCTAAGGTCCCTGTATAACCTATGGACTTGAACTCATAAGGGAGGGAGAGTGGGCTAAAGGTGCTGCCTAAGCAGAGGGTCCCAAGTCTGAGACTCAACACTCAATTGTGATCAAGCTCATGCATAACACCAGGGGAAGGGCAGTTTTCCTTTAGAACTATATCTTGTTACAGTCCCCTCACAAAGAACCCTCGGGGCTAAGAGTCAGGATATATTCAAAATCTTGTCTAGTGAGTCCAGTCTAGCTGGAGGCCAATTCTGACTTCTCCATCAGCTATGGACCATGGTCAGCAATTATCCCCTGCCTTGCCTTCCTGGCCGTTTGTTCTCATTATCTTGTAGATATCATCGACCCTGGTTGGCAATCACTGGAACTGATGGTTGGTGGGTAGAACCAGTTTAGATAGGGCATGGTGGAAAGGACCAAGATGGGTGGAGTGGTAGGTTGTACATATGGGTAGGATAATGGGTAGTAGGGTGGAGGAAACAGGCTAAGGCTTGATGTTCTGTGATTGTATAGTCTTCTTTATCTCATCCCCTCTTTTGGAAAACCCACCCCAGGATAGAATATTTGGTTCTTCTTCCTCAGTGTGGCACACGTTCTCTGGCCAAAGATGGCCCTGTCCCCAGCCACAGCCACTTAGATGCTCCAGGAGTCCTGTTCAGGACATTCATATTTCTGTGAGATATTTATATTTGATTTCTGGCAAAGAGAGAGGGTCTCTCTTCATTTTGGGTCAGGAACCAACCAAGTCAGACATGGGATGTCTACTGTCATTTCTCAGGTGGGAGAATGGGGATATTGTGGTGGTCAGAGTTCAGAGAGACTATATATCAATACATGTCCTTGGATTTTCTGGACCCAGCTATGCCTGAAATCTGATTTATCACTTGACAATTTAGTTACATGAACCAGTAAGTATTCTTTCTTGCCTGTTGCAGTTGAGTGAAAGGGAGGGTGACAATGCTCAGAGCCTGTCAGGGGGGTCAAGCTCTCCCTTTCAATAGATACCAACCTATACTATTCTACAGTTGCTCCCCAGGCTTCCAGGGGTCATGCTGAGTGTGGCAGTTTTGTGGCTGAGGCTTGATAACAGAGCTGCCATCTTGGGATTTCTTGCAGATACACTGGGCAGACAAAGCTATGCTATAGCCTTGTGGGCAAAGGTGTGTCTAGCCTCCAAACTCAGGTCCACTAACCTTGCCTAGAATAGGCTCCTGGGCTCCAGAGAGCTTGGGCTTGGGAAATACGCAGTTCAGTAGAACAGAATCTAGGACAATAGATATTCTCCCTCTGATGATAAAGCTGTGACCTTTCTGCTCATTTCCGGTCCCTGGACAACCATGCTAGTGTCAGGATGCAGATGGGAACATCTGGGCATGAGTGCGGGCTGCATCAGTATGTGCAATACCTAGCTGTGCATATGGAAGCTCTGCATACAAAGGTTATTAGCAAGGGTGACTGAGTAAATGTGTATGAAGCCACAGGAGGTGGGAGTTAAGCAATGATCCCGAGAGGGGCGGGAGAAGACAGTGCTAGCCATACAAACTTGGTTTGTGTGAATGTATGTGTAACCCAATGATGGTGGATGTTGCATGAGGTGCCCATGGACTGTTATAGCCTTACTACTGTCTTATTCTTCCCCATTTGCTTGGGTGAGGCCTGTCACTCAGCTGTGTCAGAGGCCTTTGGTGCTATCCAAAGCCTGGGACCTTCGGTGTCCATCCATAATGACTCAGTCACTTTGCCTGCCAACAGTTGTGGCTTTCCTGTATGAAGTCCTCCTCTGATCACAAGAGTCTGCATGTCAGGAACCAACACTCTGTAAAGGGAAAGCCTCCAAACAGCGCTGCGAGAGCCAGGTGTGAGTGATGCAGATAGGTTACCTCGGGAAACCTGACTTCAAGGCATGGTGTGTAGCATCTCTTGGATTGCCAGTGGGATAAAGTTCAGTGGCCCACGTCCTCCCAGGCTTCCATCCCCTCCTTTCACTGCCCTGGGGCTACTTCCCTAACCAGTCCATTGGAGAGTATGGTTGTGTTCCAGGATCTGGTCCTGCTTCCTCCTGGCATATCATCTAATGGTGGACCATCACATCCCATCTCTGAGGATTCCAGGCACCCAGCTGTTCTCCTTGGGCCTTATCTCTGGAAAAGAGGGGAGTCAGACTCCTTGTAGGATCATGCAGAGTCTTGAGCATGGTGCCCACAGCCCAAGGAATGTGTGAATGGGAGAGAGGGGGAGAACCAAGAGGCTGATAGTCCCAGTATCTTAAATATTTAGAATGAGTGTCAGTGTAGGTGGTCTGGGTGGGAGTCAGCACATGGCTAGACACCATTACCATGAAGGAGCCAGAGCCCCAGCATGGAACATAGTAACATAGAGAACAGAGGAGGAAGTATTTCACATATAGAGAGGAGAGCATAGCCAGCAGGGAATCCCAGAAACCGCGACTGAGGGACAGCATCTCCTTTACAAAAGGTTCAACCTCACAGAACATCTCAGTGGTAGAAGACAAGCCCAGGATCCAAGTGTCAAGTTCAGCATACAGCTCTGAGTGTCCTGTGGCAGGAGTTTCCTCATTCTAGGGTCGACTGTGACAAGGAACAGTTACGGCAAGTAGCCAGCAGGTGGCAGTGTGGACTTGAGAGTGGACAGTGCTGGGCAACAGACCCACATTTCTTCTGCAGGGACATGGAATTTCCAGAAGGAGCCTGTGGGTCTGTCTCACAATTGCCCTCTCCCTCCCCCCGCCCCGCCACACTTGTTTCAGATGACACCCACTTTCAGGGCATGATCTTGGGGGCTAGGCCTATGCTAGTGCACCGGAGTTCTAGCAGAAGGGAAACATGTCCAAGAAAGGAAGTCAGGCTCCATCTATCAAGAGGTCACCAGGTAAAGTCTCTGTCTGAAGGCGAAAGAGGAGTGTTTTCTGCAGAGGGGAGCGATAAGCCTTTGGAGTACTGAAGGCCAGAAGGTGGCACCTAGTGTGCCTGGAATTAAGTCCTGAAATCAGTGGCTCATTGTATTCACATTAACATCAGACAGGTCTCAAAGAAGTTGCATTATGTTTCAGTGAGGCACAAAAACAAAGAAAAGGGGGCCGGGGAAGATGGCTTAGTGGGTAAAGTGCCTGCTGTACCACATAAAAAGTTACAGCGCAGGCTGGGAGGTGGAGACAGGAGGTTTTGGGGAGTTGGGTAGTCTAGACTTGATAGGTGTCTCCGGGAACTAGGGAAGCAGAAGAGACAAGGACTGCCAGCTGGGTTACACAGCAAAATCTTGTTTCAAAAGCAGAGAAACAGAAAAGAAATCCTATGAGCCTAACTATGCAAAATCTTGTTTCAAAAGCAGAGAAACAGAAAAGAAATCCTATGAGCCTAACTATGCAAACACCCCCGTCTACAGGAGCACAACCTGGATTCACTGGCTCACATCTGAGGTGTAGCCGCTGGGCATGTCAGCATTCAGAGGCAGACTTAAGATTGCTCCTATTTAGGGGGTTATTTTCCTCTCAATTTGCAGACATCCAGGACCCCCCATGCACTCCTTGAAAGTGTTACTTCTCTTTGCATCTTTGTTGATATGATGTATTTATTTTGAACACAGAAAAGACACATTGCTGCTTATTCAGCCTAATCTAAGAAGGAGAAAAGCTGTCTTGTAGGTCCCTCCAACATGATGAGTAGGCAGAGATGTTTTTTCTTCCTCCAGCACTTTCCAGAGCCATAGAAGCAGACTGCATTTCTTAAAAGAGTCTCATCCCTGGGGTGCATTTGAAAGGCAATACAGTACAACAGACATATTTTTGCCTAGAAAGCAGAACAGCACAAAGGTTGGCAGAGCTGCTTGTAAACAAGGTTCCCTCCCCCAGGTGGAGATCCTGACTCTAGGATACTACTGGAAGGATGCTACGAACCTATGGGTGGGTCTCTTTCTACTCTGCATCAGAATAAATGCTATTTCTATGGGAAATAAAATCAAGATAGCCATCCTTGTCACCCTCTGCTTAAGAAAGGGATTGCTGAGTTTTCTTAGCCCTTCATTGGAGAAATTGAAATGTGGGAGGAGGTTCAGTGGGGGTGGGTCTGCTACTTTGGGATGAGTGGCAAAAGGTGGGGAGTGGGGGAGGCAGGGTGTCTCATTCCCTGCCACCATCAATGTTGGCAGGACACTACTCAGAGATGCTTGGCAAGCTGGGTCTTCCAAGATCACCTCTGTCACCTTATATAGTCTTTGATGGAGATTGCTGGAATTCACAGGGTAATACCAACCTTTCTCCAGCCAGCTGTCTCCACATAATTGCTTCTGTGGCAGAATGTTAGAGTCTTCTCATAATGGCATGGTGTTTTTTGTTTTGTTTTTTTGTGGGAGTTCGTATTCCTTTAATTTTTGTCTCTGTGTATGTCCCAGAGAGGCAAGATCAGAATTCATCAACTCAGTCCCCAGCTGTGAGTTGCCACCATGGATGACAGCACTGGCTCTTGGGTTAGCTTGAGATCTCTTGGGCTCAGGCTGCCAGGGCTGGCTGGCACTTACTGAGTAGTGGGCCCTTCCAAGCCCCTGAGTAAGTGTCCAAGTAGCGCTGTGTTGAGGCTACCCATACCTTCTCTTCCTTGAACTCCCAAGCCTGGCATGGACATGGGAAGAACTGTGACCTTCTTCCATGACTCATGCCCAAGGGCATGTCCTCCCCCTGTAACTGGGGTGGGTGTCTGAGCTAACCCACTAGCACCACCAGACTGAGGACATTGAGACAGCAAGGGGCTCAGTGGGCTGTGAGGACCTCCAGGTCATGCCTAAGTCACCAGACCTGTTTCTCCACTCTGTAAGTGGCAGGGTGGTAACCTTGTGGCTCTTCTGCCCTGGAGTAGAAAGATAGGCACAGTGCACAGTGGACCTGTCTTGGCTCCCAGTGGGAAAAGCCCTGGGGTAGGGCTTGTGGCAGGAAGTGGACCAAGCGGTTTCTGCAGGAGAATCAGATTGTGGCCTCATCCTAGAGGAGGCTGGGGAGAGAGAAGGAAGCAGGGAGGGCTTCCTACCTCACCTCCGCCCACACTGTTGGGTGAGGCACTACCACCAGGTGCAAGGCTAGGGGTGGGGGTGCAGAGAGACCACCAGATGGGGGACACTTCATCTAAAGGAAACCTACCAGGGTTAGTTTTTGTGGTAGTGGGACCTGTGTATATGCAGGTGTCTATATATGTGTGGTATATGTCAGTGTGTGCACTTGGGATATGCCAGTGTATCTGTGTAGTCATATATGTATATGTGCATGAGTTGTGGGTGCACCTGTGTGCCTGGAGAAGATAGGGTAGCCTGAAAGGACCAGTGGAACTTATGCGCTGGGTCACTCACACAATCCTCTTGGGGCTGGCAGTTGGAGCCTGGGGTGGGGTGGGTGAGCCCTGGGAGTTAGTTGGCCGGGGTTCTGGTCCTGGCAGTGGCAGCAGGTCAGATGGGGAGCCTGCTCCACACACAGCTTCATAAGGTGGTAGCGTGTCCATGGAGACAGTGTGCAGGCCACTCTGGCCCTGGGTCCTCTGCTCCTGCTGATGCTGGCTGTGGCTGTGGCCGCTACCTGAGTCCAGGGCATCATTCAGCACGGGGCAGGAGTCAGTCAGCGAATAGGGTGGTGGTGCATCTGTGGGGACGTACAGCTGAGTGGCCCCTGGTCCCACGCACTCCTCATAGCTGTGAGAGAAGAGTTTTCACTCAGGAGTTATGGATTCCTAGGCCTTAGGGCAGGTGGAAGGGTCTGTTACTTGTGGTAAGGAACTACCCTCATTGTGAAAGATGGCCGGTCTCACACATGCTGGCTCCTATGAGAGACCACTGTCCACAGGGAAGACAGTCTGACACCCTTGAGACACGGGTCCTGGGTTCACTTTACCTCACATCCCATGTGAACCCAAGCAAGTCAAGCAAGTCTCTCTCTCTCTCTCTCTCTCTCTCTCTCTCTCTCTCTCTCTCTCTCTCTCTCTCTCTCTCTCTCTCTCTCTCCCTCCCTCCCTCCCTCCCTCCCTCCCTCCCTCCCTCCCTCCCTCCCTTCCTCCCTCCCTCCCTCCCTCCCTCCCTCCCTGAAGCAAGAGCAGCCATGGTCTAAGACCAGGCTGGGCACCAAGAATGGGCCAGGTAGGACCCCTGAAATGTCTCCACTGCTGTCTTCTAGGTTTAGGAAGGCCCCGAGGTCTCTGCAATAGCTCTAGGGCTAAGAGCATCTGCTGTTTCTCCCACAGCCACGAGTGAGAGGCAAAAAATCACATATTTGCCAGATACAGGGTCTGCAGTGGGAAAGAGACAGGACTCTGATCCCCTGCTGTAATTGATAGTGATTGTAGGTGGCTGGGAGAACTCAAATGCCCAAGAAGGCATTGCCACTTTATGGGGTCCAACTCCCCAGTGAAGGCTGCCCATGATAATTCCTGTCCCAATGAAGGGGTCTTGGAATTGGGGGCTCTAGATGCCCCACTCCAAAAGCAGAGGCTTAGTGTCCAGCAAGCTTCCTTCTATACCCTCCCTTGTCTTTATCACAGTCCCAAGTCTCCTGGAGCAGTACACTTAACTCCTCCTCTTCAGATCTACAACCTATTTCCTTGTGTAAAGTAGGATGGGCCATCCAACTTACTGGAGTTTTCTTGGTAGAAAGAAGGCACTGTGGGTAGTTGGGGGCAAGGTTCAGAGTGGGACCAGAACCCTATAGCTCCTAAGGATGTGCTCTGAGAACATCACCTCCCAGTCCCCCAAGGAGTTCAGCTGCTTTAGCCTGTATGGGGAAGGAATTGGGCTCCATAACCCTATGGACTCCTCGTGGCGCATCTAAAGGACAGGGCTAACGGGCTACTTTGACCGGTGTGGAGGTGCATGGGGGCAGAGTGTGGGAAGAGGCAGGGCTCTCTGTGAGTCAGCACTCTCTAGGTTCATATCAAACAGGGGCAGCTGATAAAAGTCTGCTCTGCCTGGGCTAACTGAGATTGGGCCCTGGATGGCCTAGGGCAAGAGTGTGAGAAGGTGAGGACAGGACTGGAAAGGCAGGGTCTCATGTGCACCATTGTCACCCAACAGATGACAGGGGCTAGCCAGGCCTGGGGACTCTGTGGTTGCACCTGCAATGTATGAGAAAGGCTGATCTTGGGGTGGGCATGGATTCTTGGTGTCACAAATAGAAGCTCAAGAGAATTTTCTCCCTAAATGGACACTGATCCCATGGCCATGACCCTGACACCCTGCCATTCTCACTCCCAGGGAGATCCCTGGAGAAACTCATAGGGCTCCCCAAAACTGACATGAGACCATCCCCAAACTACAAGGCTCCCGTCCCCACCACCCATCAGCCTGAAGAATCCCAGTTGCTCTCTGTAGGCCATCCTGGTGACATTCCCATCCTCAAGGGGACTTGGCTTGATCAGAGGGCAGAGGCTGTGGCCATGCCCACTGGGATCCTTTTGTATTTACACTTGGGCAACTGAGGTTTTTTCCCTGGGTGGGAGATCATTTTATCCAGAGGGTCCATTTCCCTTCCCACCACAAGGCCTCCTTACCCTGGTGGAGAATCTGGATACAGTTCCCTGAGCACTGTGACATCCACATCCCCATCAGAGCTGATGTCCAAGGGTGGGGGCCAGTCCTCAGCAGGGCTACAGGCGTAGGGCATCCTGTGGCTGGAGTGGCTGTGCATGTGTCCGCCAGATGCTGCAGAGAACAGAAGTGCAGGCAAGCGCTAGGGACTTCCCTCACAGTAGCAGTCTATCTGAGGCCCAGAAGTCCCCAGGCGACCACCCCTTATCAGGCACCACTGTCTCTGTCCTGAGCCCACTGCCTGAATGTGAGCCTCTGCAGTTCTGGGAGCGGAGTCACAGGGAGGAGATGAGGCTGGCACTGTCCTGAGGAGCATGGGTGACAGCTTAGCTCAGGGCAGCCTCAGCACTGGGTGGGATCTGCCAAGCTTTGATAGGTTAGTACAGGATTGTGGGAGAAGAGATATGTGTGCTAGGACACACGTGACTCCAGGGACTAGTTCCCACTGCCCAGACAGAAGACTTCTCCTTATTCCTGATCCACCAGCAATGGAAGAATCTAGATCAGAAACCATATCCGCAGGTCCAATTGTGGGCTTATGCATGAGAACCAAGCGCACTCTCAGAGGAGAGAACTGCTGACACATCCATTCACCATTGGTGGCTCTGCCCTTCAGGCAGGTCATGGCCTACTTTTATTCTCCATATTGCCTATATCTTTAAGGCTCTCTACAATGACTACATACTACTTTACTACTAGAAAAAAATAAATCCAGTAACAGGCTGTGCAAGAGGAGCTGAGCTGAGATTGACTCCCTTCCAGGGTGTCAGCTAAAAGATAGGAGCCTTGGAACAATGTGGGAGAAGAAAGCCAGGAGATGTGAGACAACAGACAGGAATTAGGTCGGGGCCACTGGGAAGGAGCTGGGGTCCTACAATGCCAGTGTTGCCCAGAAGAGTCTCTAGGCTCAGGCAGGGTGGAGGTTGCTGTACCTCCTTCTGCAACACCCTCCACTACACACACACACACACACACACACACACGCACACACGCACGCACGCACGCACGCACACACGCTGAGGAACTGTAATTCTCACCCTGGATCCAAGCCTTGCCACAAAGACACATGACGATCACTCCTTCCATAGCCTCTGGAAAACCTTCTTCAGTCTGGTGCAGGTGGGGTGAACCATAAACAGACTCTACTCTCATGGATGTCACCTCTGTGACTGAGGCTGAATGTGTGGGTATGAGGGCAAGGAAGAAGGGGTTTCCCATTCCACTTTCCTGGTAGGGATAAGGAGGGCTGGAGATATTTGCCAAAGGGGGTAAGCAGCCTTTGAGTCAGGCCCAGGCAACTTCGGAGCAGTGGGCAAAGAAAAAACATGTTCAAAAGGGTGGGTGCTGAAGGAGCATGGTCAGGTGCGTGGAGGGGGCAGTAGGTGCTATGTGGGGAGGGCAGGAGGGCATGAAGGATGTATGGGGTCCATCTAGCACCATTCTGGGGTGGGGGACACTTAAGAGAGCACCTGGGCTCCTCATGGGAGCATTGGTCACGTCAACCTGGCATGGGTTCTACTCTTGTCTTCTAGGGAAAGCTTAGCCCCTCGGCAGACTTGGGGTGTGGGCAGGCTGAGGCTCCTTGTCTGTCCATGTAAGCCTGCTGACTTTTCTAATTCTAGATGGTTCATAGCATGTCACACTAACTGGCCATCTTTCTTCCATTGTGGCTATGGCTCTCTGACAGATGACAACCCTCCCTGTCTAAGGTCTGGCCTCTTGCTTCCCTCTAGACTTGTTCCAGAGGTTTGAAGGACCCTTGGCATAGAAGTATCTGCTGGCCCTGGCCGTAAGTCCACAGTTGGCTCTTAGGGATGTGTAAGGGTCAGTCTGAGTGCACCCAGGACAGCTACCAGGACTCACATCTCTAATCTGCCTCTTGCAAGAGGTTGACTCTGGTCTATTGCTCAACTGTTCCAGTCTCAATTTTTAATCAGTAAATTGGAGGTGGGGAGCAAAGCTAGCTACTCAAGATGAGGGGGGGGATGCATAATGAGATAATGCAAAGAAAGCCCCAGGCGTGTTAGGCGCTCCAAGCCACTAGTCCTCTGTTAGCTTCAGGTGTTCCTTAACTGCTAACAGGTAGCCCAGCCTAGCTGGTTCTTCTTTGCTCCCAGCCTCCTCCTGCCTTGGATAGGGAAGGGCCCTTCAGGTCCCACACAAAACTTCAGTTACAGTGAGAAGCTCCCAGGATCCCACACTCTATGGGCCAAGACTGCCCTTTTTTTCCCCCAATTGGAGGCGGGTGGCCTTTACTCTGGGCAGTGGCCCTGGCTGCCCCCGTGCAGACTCCTGTGGGCCTTCTTCCTGCCATGGAGCAGTCTCATTATTAAACCACTGTGCTTCACTTAGATCGTTGGTGGTCTCTACCAGGAATGAGCTAGAGTCAGTGGCCATGTTCTGTAAAAGTTCATGCCTTCTGACAAGATGGACACTCCTGGCACTGGTAACCCTGCCTCAATAGCCACTGTTAACCCTGCCTCAATAGCCACTGTTTTATGACAAGAAACCCTGAATTTTTGCTTTTTCTTTGTGGGCTCTCAGTGATGCATTTTCACTGATCATTATTCTATTATCCATCCATCTGTTTATATACCTACTCATTCTATTTATACTCTACCTGTTCTCATTTATCCATCTTTCCAGCCTTTACTCACCCAGCCCATCTATCTCACTCAAGCATGCCACTTGATCCACCTATATAATATCTATCCTTCTACCCCCTCTCATCTATTTCTCTCTTGGTCTATACATCCATCATACCCATTTATCCACCCATCTTCTCCACTCATCTATCGACAGATCTATGCATTCAATCTCTTATGTACCCATTCCTCTACTGGCCTGGTCCACCCACCAGTCCCTGTCTGTCAGTTCATTTACTCATCCATCAATATTTCTATTCATTCATTTCCCCTCTCATCCATATCTCCAGTTACACACTCACCCACCCAACCTTTTCTCATCCATCTGTCTACATTGCTTATCCTTCTGTTTATCCACTTATCCACCTGTCTCTCCATTTATCCATCACCTATCTATTCACCTGGCCTTCCATCTCTCTGCTCACCCATCTCTCCATTTGTCTATCTACCTATCTCTCTACCTACCCACCTAACCATCTCTCTATTCATCCAATAATCCACCTACCCACCTACCTACCTACTCATAAATCCATCTCTCCATCCATCCCTCCATCCAGATGCCAGCTGGACCTGTGTCAGCACAGCATAAACCAGCAGTGGCAGTGGCTGAGGAGCATGGCACACTCTTCATCTGGCTTTCAGCCTTTCCCTAAGCCTTTCTCTTGGTAGACTATAGGCCTTTCATGCTTTGGAGAACAAGACAGTGGACCTGTGAGCTACTCCTGATGGACAAGAATACTTTCCTGACCCCAGACCACCTCTGGACACCTCCTTAAGTCAATCACAGTGACAGAAGTAGCATGAACCAGAGCTCACCTTGGCCCTGTTCGTATTCCTGGTGTCTGCGCCGGCGGTGGCGGTGATGGTGATGGTGGCGGCGGTGGCGATGGTGGTGTCGCTGGATCCGGGCCTGTCTGTCCCTCCTGATACTTCCCACAATGATGGTGATGCAGGAGAGGGTGATGACCACACCTATGACAGCACTTGCTACCAGCACTGGAGACACCAGTAGGTGGCTGTGCTCAGAGCTCTCGGAGAACGTGGTAGGGTAGAAGTAGCTGGTGCGGTTGTATCGTGCTACTGTGGACAGAGAGAAGGGACACTGAGCTGGGTCCTTGGCCTGCCTCACACCTTCCTCTTTCAACCCTGCCATCCTAGGAGTTGTTTATCCCTAAATAAATGGAGGATAGTCAGGATCAGGCTTCTTACCTTGGTTGATCCTGCTGTGGGGGAGCCTCTGTAGGGGCTTCTGGTGTTTATAGGCTATCCTCCATCATTTCTTCTGTATCTTCTGCTCTGGAAGCCCAACTATCCCACAGATAGGAAAACCCAGATAGGGTAGTAGCCCTGCTCAAGGCAGAGCTGAGGCTCAAACTCAAGAATCTTAGTACTAGAAGAGGACAGGTGTCAGGTTGAAACATCTTTACCAAGTCTTGGGAAGAGGCAAGAGGTGTGCAGGAGGTAGAGTATGAGGACTTGAGGCAAGGTCTCAGGGAAGGACAAAAATCAGTCAGAGCAGCCACAGGCACCTGCCACATGGCTCAGGGATAGCTATCATCTGAGAGAGTACCACTGAGTTCCTCTGACTTGCTGAGGCTGGTGGTGCAGGTGTCCCTCATCATAGACAAGGGAGATGGGACTCAGTGCTGGGAGAGTCCGTCCCACAGCTGACTAGTTATTCTGTTGCTGAGCTAATCTAGAAGTATGGCTCCCAATTCCAGAGGTCCCTCTCTTGCATCCCTGGCCCTCAACGGGAGTCTTTTCCTGAGGTGTATTCCCAACCGTTGGGCAACAATGGGACACAGATTCTCAGACTTACTGGACCTCAGGGGTATGGCAAGCATAGTGGAAAGTCAGGTCATTCCTGGGCCCTGTTCTGAGAGGGGTTTCCACTGGTCTTCCCACAGCCCATGTTAGGTCCACCTGTTGCTGAGGGTTGTATGAGGTTTCCAGGCCTTGCATTGGATAACCCTTTGTGTCCCCATGTTCAGTAACCAGCTAGGAAAACTAAAGGTACCTAGTATGTGTATGCTGTGAGTAGATCCAGACCTGAAACCAGATGGGAGAATGCCATGGAGGGTTTGAGTTGCTTTGGAGGCACAAGACTTCTGTTTTGGGTGGTAAACAAGTGGAGTTTGAATGGTGACCTACCCAGGTAGCTGCAACAAGGCTTTTTATCTTGTGTGATAGTCTTTATATCCTCCATTCAAGGGTAGATGCTTTTCTCTTCAAATTCCTTCCCAGCTCTTGACCTAAAGCCCCACCACACCCAGGCCCCAACAAGGACAGGTGGGTAAAGGAAGAATTCGGGATCTTAGTTGGCAGTAGAACATGCCTGGCAGCAGTTTTTGTTCACATTGGGAGCTTCTGCAGTGCACTGATCATCATCAGTAGGGGGTATGTCACTGTTATCCATGCCTGATACCCACACTTTGATTGCTAAAGGTCAGTTTTAAAAAACTCCCTTTGTGGAAATGCAAATCATAACCACTCTGAGATTTCATCTTACACTGATCAGAAGATAAAAAACACCAATGGTAGCTCTTGCTGGAGAGGATGTGGAAAAAGAAGATCATTCCTCTATTGCTAGTGGGAGTGCAAACTTGTACAGCCACTATGGCAATCAGATGGTGGTTTCTCAGAAAATTAGGGATCAACCTACCCCAAGACTCTGCAAGGACATTTCCTCAGTTATGTTCATAGCAACATTATTTGTATTGCCAGATCTTGGAAACAGCCTAGATGCCCCTCAACTGAAGGATGGATAAAAGAAAACGTGGCATGTTCACACAATGAGTACTACTCAGCAGTAAGAAACAATGACATCCTAAATTCACAGGCAAATGGACAAAACTAGAAAAAACTATCTTGAGTGAGGTAACATAAAACCAGAAAGACAAATATAGTATGTACTTACCCATAAGTGGATACTAGACATAAAGCAAAAGATACCCAGCCTATAATCCACAACCTCAGATAAGCTAGAACCCTCTTCTAGAAACAGATGGAAGCAGATGTAGAAATACACAACTAACCAATGGGCCCAAGCTCCTGGAGTACAATTGAAGTGAGGGAAGAGCAATAATATGAACAAAGGAGTCAAGACCATGGTGCAGAAACCCACAGAATCAGCTGACCCGAGCTAGTGAGAGATCACTGATTCAGGTCTGACAAA
The DNA here is from genome assembly GCA_030556225.1 of Cricetiscus sungorus. Classification (NCBI taxonomy): domain Eukaryota; kingdom Metazoa; phylum Chordata; class Mammalia; order Rodentia; family Cricetidae; genus Cricetiscus; species Cricetiscus sungorus. The sequence goes on along the minus strand of JANBXA010000729.1, from coordinate 41,654,321 downwards.
TGGGAAACCTGCATAAGACTGAACTAGACTCCCTTAATATAGGTGACAATGGTATGGGACAATATATGAGGCCACTGGTGTGGGTCCAAGATCTAACACTAATGCACAAACTGACTTAGTGGGGCCCATTCTATATGGAGAGATAGCTTGCTCAGCCTAGACACAGGGATGTAGGGGTGGATAGGTGGCATTTGTCCTGCCTCAACCAGATGATGGGACAGACTTAGTAGACTTCCTAGGTGAGGCCTTACCCTCTCTGTGGAGCAGATGGGAGGACAGGAGAAGTGGGGGAGTGGGATGAGAGAAGGGAGGGGGAACTTGGATTGAAATGTAAAAAATAAAATAAATGAAAAAAAAAAACTCCCCTGGTGGGATGTGAACCCTCATGGTCCTAGCTAGGAATGCATGCTTCTCTTTTGCTCCCATTGTGTGTGTGCGTGTGTGTGTGTGTGTGTGTGTGTGTGTGTGTGTGAACATGTCAGCATGGGGGTGCATGCATGTGGAAACTGAGGTTGATGTCCAGAATCATCATTTATCACTCTTCCACCTTATTTATTGATGCAGGGTCTCTCAATCAAATCCAGAGCTTGCTGATATGACTCATCCCAGTAGCCAGTATATACTCTGGGGATTCCCTGTCTCTAACTTCTGAGGCTGGAATTATATGGCCTCCCCATCTGCCCAGCTTTTATATGGGTTCTGAGAATCCAAACTCCAGTCCCTAAACTTGTGTGGCAAGAGGTTTAATCACTGGTTCATCTCTCTAGCCCACAGGCACACTTCTTGATGCTCTGACATGAGAATGCCGATGTAAATTGATTCCTGGGATTCTGTGAGGACAAACACAGGCCAGTTTTCAGAGGCCCTACTATGTGTAAGCTCAGTGCTAAGATCTCACTTTATCGTTGAAGTTATGTTCATCCAGGTCTTCCCATTTAACCCAAGGACATCAATTCTCAAAATAACTCGCATGCCAGTATGTAACTGAGGCAGGCTTCCTCTGGGATCTGGTTCCCTCACTAAGTCAGGATATGGGCAAAAAGCTGGAGGGGGAGGTTGACAGTAATAGGAGAGGGGAAAGGACTGAGTTATGAAACAGTGTAAGTTAATTCTCACTGGGGTTAAGTCTGTATAAATATGAGGTAGCTTTGGTAAGATGTATGTGGTAAGCCCTAGAAACATCACTAAATAAATATGGTAGGAAATTTTTTAAATGGATCAAAATATTATACCCAAAGTATTTAGCAAAATATAGAAATGGAAGCGGAAAAAACATGAGCCACACAGAAAGAAAAGTAAAATGGCATACATAAATACAGCTGTATCAGTTGTCATCCTGAATGTGATCTGATTAACCAGTGTGACCAAAATGCAGAGACTCTCCATCTGGGCAAAAACTATGTTACTGTTTGTTGACATCTCATTTGGGAACCAGACTTGAGAGTGAGAGAATAGAAAAATATATACCATGAAAATAATTATAAGATGGCTGGAGTGGCTGTAATAATTAAGAAAAGGAGATTTTTAAAACAAAAAGTCATTAGAAATAAAAGGGACACTTTATAATAAAATGGTTAATCTACCAGGAAGCCGCAAAAACTATGAACATATATTCACTTAACAAGAGAGTCCAAAAATACATTAAGCAAAGGCTAAAATGCTGAGAGGAAATAGACACAGTACAACAATAGTTGGAACTTCAACACTCCATCTTCTATAAAATTAGGTAGAGGCCAGGTAAAGAGGCACATTCCTATAATCCCAGGACTTGTGAAGTAATGACAGAGAATCATTAGTTCAAGGCCAGCCTCCACTACATAGTGAGACCCTCTCACAAACCAATAAATGAGCCAGCTAAGCAACAAACAACTAAGCAGAAGATAAAAAGAAAATACAAAACTCAAACAAAATTATAAACTACTTAGACCTAACATACACCCACCGAACACTTCACCTGACAGAATATGCATTCTTCTCTATCACATTGGAACACTCTCTAGAATGGTCTATATGCTAGGCTTTAAGATGAGCTCCAAATTCACTTAAAATGACCCAAATTGTACAAACTATGTTCTTTGATTATATGGAAGATTAGAAGTGAATAACACAAAGAAATTTGTCAAAATAGTATATATGTAGAAATTAGGCAACACATAAATAAGTAACAAATCAGAGTGGAAGGCACAGGGGAAATTCAAGCATATGTTGAGGTGAGTTAGAGTGAAAACCAGCATATCAGACCCTGTGAGACAATGCTAATGCAGTGCTTAAGGAATGTTTCCAGCTTCAAGTTCCTATATACTTTTAAAGAGATTTCAAGTCAACAAATAGTTTCTACCTTAGAATCCTGCAAAGAGAAGAGCAAACTGAAGTCTGTGTAAGAGGGAAGGAAAAAAGATTAGAACAGAAATTTGTGAAATTAAGAGACACGAAAGACAATAAAGCCAGAGAGGCCATACTTTTTTCTTCTTTCTTTCTTTCTTCCTTTTTTTTAAATAAAGATGAACAACATAGAAGAGTCTTAAGGAAGGGAGGCTGGAAGGAGAAGGTTCAAAATGCTAAAAGTCAGAGATGAAAGCGGGGGCGTTACTACAGACCCTACAGAAATACAGTTACCAAGGAATATTAGGAACAGTTAAATGCGAGGAAATTGGACATCTTGAATGAAATGTACAGATTCTTATAAATATACAAAACTGAACAAATAGATCCAGGATAAATCAGAACCTCTCAACAGATTTATCACTAGTGTAGAGAATGAATGACTAATAAAAACAATCCCACAAGTAAAAATCAAGTACATTGGTGAAGTGTGTCAAACATTTAAAGAATAAATAACTTTTTTTATTTTTTTTTTTTTTGGTTTTTTGACACAGGGTTTCTCTGTATTGCTTTGGAGGTTGTCCTAGAACTCGCTCTGTAGATCAGGCTGGCCTCAAACTCACAGAGATCTGCCTGCCTCTGCCTCCCAAGTGCTGGGATTAAAGGCATGAGCCAGCAATGTCTGGCTAAGAATAAATAACTTTAATAGGTACAAAGTTTCAGGTTTTGATGATGAGGAAAGTTCTAGAGAGGATGATGACAGTTACACAATATATGAATGGACACGATGCAATTCATTTGTATAGTTAAAATAATTATGCATATATATAATTTTCAAAAATAATATAGGTGAGAATGCTTACCAGTTTATTATAAAAGGCCATCATCACCCAGATACCAAAACCAGATAAAGGAATTACAAGAAAGAAATATAGTTCAATATTTATAAAGCCAAACCTCCTGCTACAATGCAGTGAATTGAGTTTGGTAATGCTTGACTTCATTATTTCTGATTTGGCAAACAATTCTTGGTTGGATAAAACAACAAAAGCATGAGAAGCTAGAGAAAAACAGACATAAAATTTAATAACCTATTTGCACTAGAGAAAACTATGAAAGAATGGAAAAGACAATCCATAGAATGGGAGAGAAATGTTTGTGAAGTAGATATTTCAGAGTATGAGAGTCTAGAATACATAAAGAGCTATTAAAACACACCAATAATATAAAGATTGTGCCATTAGAAGCAAGCCAAGATCAGAATGGACACTTCTCTAAAATATAACTGGCCAAAAAACACATGAAAATGTGCTGAAATGAAAGGAAAAAAAAGATAAACCTGGGTGTGGTGGCTCAGGCCAGCCTGGTCTACAGAGTAAGCTCCACTTCAGCTTACTGTGAAACTATGGGGTTTGGCTAGGAATGGTCCCCATAGGTTCATATATATAAATGCTTGGTCATTCAGGAGTCACACTATTTGACAGGGATTTGGAGGTGTGGTTTTGTTGGGGTAGATGTGGCCTTAGAGTACGAGTGTCACTGGGGGTAGGCTTTGGGTTTCAAATGCTCAAGCCAAGCCCAATGTCTCTGCCTCTCTTTTCTTGCTGCCTACCGATCTAGACATACAACTCTCAGCTCCCTCTCAGCACCATGTGTGCCTGCACACCACCATGCTTCCTACCACAAGGATAATGTACTAAACCTCTGAACTGGAAGCCAGCCCCAATTACATATTTTTCCTTTATAAGAGGTGCATGATCCAAATGGATGGAATTAGAAAAAAAAACATCCTGAGGTAACCTAGACCCAGAAAGACAACATGATAGGTACTCGCTCATAAATGGATATTAGATGTAAAGCAAAGGATAACCAGGCTATAATCCTCAGCCCCAGAGAAGCTGAGTAACAAGGAGGACTCTAAGAGGGATGAATGGATCTTCCTGGGAAGAGGAAATATTTGAGATGTCCTGGGTAAACTGGGGACAGGGAAGGAATAGAGAAGAGGGGATTGGGGGGGATGGAGGGATGGGAACATGAGGGATCAAGCTGGTTGAGTTGTGTGGGTAGCATAGAGCAGGAGAGTGATAGGGGAAATATCTTGATAGAAGAGGCTGTTGTGGGGTTAGGGAGAAACCTGGAGGCAGGGAGGCTCCCAGGAACCCACAAGGATGACTCTAGTTAAGACTTCTAGCAATAGTGGAGAGGGTACCTGAACTGGTCTTCTGTATTCAGATTGGTGACTGCCCTAGTTATCATCATACAACCTTCATCAAATACCTGATGGAAGCAGATTCAGAAATCCACAGCCAAGCACTGGGCTGAGCTCTGAGAGTCCAGCTGAAGAGAGGGTAGAGGGATTGTATGAGCAAGGGAGGTGGTCAAGATCATAATGGGGAAACTCACAAGGGAGCCAGCATGGGACTGACCTAGGCCTTCTGTTTGGCTTAGTCTTTTGTGGGGCCCCTAGCAGTGGGATAAGGATCTATGCCATGCTTTGTTGATTCCCATGGGAGGTCTTATCCCATCTAAGCAGAAGTGGATGGGAGGGGGCAGGGGAAGGTGGGGGAGGAAGCAGGAGGAGAGGAAGGAGGAAAAACTGTGGTTGATATGTAAAATTAAAAAAAAATAATGAAGAAAAAGAGTTTCCATAATTATGGTGTTTCTTCACAGAAATAGAACACTAAGATAGAGACCCTTGAAAATGAATGAAAGAAAAGAGAGAAAGAAAGAAAGGAAGGAGGGAAGGAAGGAAGGAAGGAAGGAAGGAAGGAAGGAAGAAAAGGTGCTGAAATGCAAATCAGCCACAGTGAGATAGGCTTCACACTCACTTGGATGGCTCTAACCAGTGGGGTAGATAATACCAAGTGCTGCAGAGGAATGGGACTCTTATAACTGTTCATGAACTGTACATGCTCTTGGCTCTTTTCTAAAAGTGCTTTTGTCCTTCCCAAAGGACTAAACATGATCTCAGATGATCCGGCTACCTTCTCCTGGGCATATTCCAGGAAAATGAAAACACATCTGTGCAACTTAATATTCAAAATATCACAACAAACCCCAAAGATGGAACACAGCTTCTTTCTGAGCCTTTAGATTTCTCCTTAAAATCCACACTGTCAGAGACTACCAAATTGGATATCCAGTGGTATTAATGGTAGATGTGGGACCTTCAGGAGGTGGGGCCTCATGAGAGATCTATAGGTCACTAAGGATTCATCCTCCAGAAAGAATGAGAGTTTCTGGTGGAGTCCCTCACTTTCTGCTCTGATTAGAGATGTGTGCACCAACACATTCCCCGACACTGTCACTCACATCATGAGATGGGGCAGTCAAGGAGTGGCCAAACTGTCGAGGAGTGGCTAAGTCTTCCCTATGCTATTTGTACTTGGAACTGTCAAAACTAAAGGAAACTCTTATTTTATAACATTGCCTCATACACATAAACAAGGCAGACTGACTTCACCCAGCCACATAGCATATAAAGCATGTGCTGTTTTCCAAATGACTCTTATCACGGTCTCCGAAAGTCTCACTTACTCTTGCTTATTTATTGTGTCTTTGGACTCCTTGGCCACCTTGCTAGTTTGTTAGCCCCTTAAAGACAGACCTCCCATCTGTCTTGCCTGACTCACTGAATCTGCAGCACATGGTCAAATGCCAGGCACATAATAGATGCTCGTTAAGTATCTGCAGGATGACTGAATGAACGGCAGTGGACTTGGTTGGCTCTTTGTTCTCTATTAGGCTAGAATCCAGTTTCTCTGCTGTTTAACAGCTTGAATTTTAGATGAAGTGCCAGCTTCTCATTTTTACCGTCAGCTATTGTTTTTTATTTTTCTTCAAGATGCAGATGAAAGATAAAACTCCTCTCCACCCACCCACTCCCATTCCAAAGGGATCATTTTAAATTGTGTTGTCTGACCTCAACTTAGAGCTAATCTATAGCACCTTCCACTATTTCTTCTCTATGCCAGTGACAGGCACTACCAGTCAATCATGATTCTTCTTCCTGCTTGACAGTCTTAGCATCCTTTCCAATGTGGCATTCCATGCAATGAGGACCTCTTAGAGCTGGTCATGAAATGTAGCTTCTGGCCATCAATCATTCAGTGTGACACTGTATACCATGCTGCCCCTCCAAAACCAATGGCCACCTTCTTGCTCTCACTTTCGGAGTCAAGGGCAGGGACTTGGTGTGTGAGGTGTAAGCTACTGTGGAATAGGGAGCTGAGGGCAAGAATCTTGCTCCCAGTGTGGCTCTGAACCCAGATGTGGGGTGTTGGAAACACACTAGTCACACCCTGATCTAAAGCAGATGTACATGATACTAGAAAGCTGTTACTGTCAGGGCTGCAGGTGCCGAGGCTGTAAACTGTGTGTGTGTGTGTGTGTGTGTGTGTGTGTGTGTGTGTGTGTGTGTGTGTGTGTGTGTGTGTGTGTTCGTTCAGTGTAAATAACCAACTGTCAACAAGGTGTCAGTCCCATGGGGCACCTTGAAGATGTTCCTCCCTCCACCTTCCACAGCAGGAGATGAAAGCCATACCTGTCTTCAGACTCTAGGCTCATTATGGGTTGGGTGGAAGATGGCATCATCTCCCATGCCTGCACATGAAGCCAGTTGGCGCCAGCATCTCTTGCATGGCTGTCTGGGAAATTAATCTCCCAGTCACCATCACCCACAGAGGAGGTTCTTTAAATTATGGGAGCAATTTCCAAATGCAGGGCCATTTTATCAAGAAGATAAATTTGACTGCAGAGCAATAACATGACAGCCCTCTTCAAACCTCTGACTCCTTGTCCCCCGTACCAGCTGTGGCAAGGACAGAGGAAGAAGCCAGTTTTGTCTCAGCCCCTGACTTCTTCTCCAGGCAGCTTCTCCAATGGTGCCCAAGACCAAATTAACACCACCTCACTATGAACACAATTCTCTGATCAGTCACCATCATGTAGTGCCAGCAGGAGTAGCATCTGTTTCCTGAGTACCTACTGTGTGCTTCCACTAGATCATCTCATTTAATTCAGTGATGGGATCCCAGGCAAGAGTTAAGAAACAGACACAGGGAAGTTAAGGAATTTCTCCAACATCACAGAGCACCACAGACAGGGATCTGGGCCAATGGGAAGCCAACACCCTCTTGCTCTACATTCAGATGAAGGTCTGTGGATACCAAGGGCTGGATCCTGGGAGCCTATGGTTTCTTGGGAAAGGACAATCTCTCCTAAATAATTTCTGGCTTCTTCTGGGCTACTTTCTGTGTTGCCAGACCATGACCCAGACTTACTCAGGCTCAGATAGCAGAACATTGCTGGTGAAATACCAACTTTCCAAGGTGGGAGACACACGGAGGAAGCAGCTGTACAGGGCTGGGCCATGAGCCATTGCTCTGTGGATGTTTTACCTCTGGATTGGTTCCAGAACATCTGGAGACATTCTGGACTGCAGAGTGGGACCCTGAGGTGACTTGCAATTGCTGGTCATATGGAGCTTTCACAGGATGGGCGTTTGCTATGCTCCAAGCAGGCAAAATACTCTGCACAGGGTTTAGCTCGTTTAATCTGTGCTGTGATCCCCACAGGCAGGTGCTATCTTTGTATACACTTAAGATATGAAGCACAAGGCTGGTCAAAGGGATGGGGACAGGGCTTGGGGCCAGACTGCTCTTTACAATTAGGAACCTGTGATCCCAGAAGCCTTGGTTTAGTGCCTCTGGAGGGTGGGCACATTACCCTCTCTGTCACGCCCCTCTGCCTAGGGCTAGCTCAGAAAGGAAGCCTAGGAGCCATCTGAATGCCACCAAATGCAATTAGTGATTCACTGCCCCATGAGGCTTGGAGGAGGATGAAGAAGCTGCTTTAGGTAATTCTCACTCACCCTTTGGCCTATCCTCCTGTCCCACACTTACTCAACTCTCCAGTCTAATTATAAGGTCCGCAGACATGTATAAGTCAGACAGAGTATCCTTCAAAGAGTGTTCATCAGGCTTCATGGTGATTTTGTTTGTTTTATTTTATTTTGCTTCTATTTTGAGATCTGTAGTGTCTTACAACATAGCCCAGTCTGGCCTAGAACACAGGTTCCTTTAGCTTCAGCCCCCTACCCCCATGCTGACATGTGTGTACCACCATTCCAAACTGTAGCCAAGTCTTGAGGCAGGCATTCAAATCTAGGAGAGATCACCAGCCCATGATTAACTGGTCTGGCAAATTCTACTTAGGTGCTTTGGGGCCCCCGATGAGGGTCGCTGCATGTGAGGAATCGTAAGAGGTGTAGGCTGCAGAAGAAACTGGTGGAGAGTCACCTTGGAGAGGCTGACAAGGCCAGACCATGAGAGCTCTTAAAAGTCAAATCCGGAGGCTTTTCTTTACCCAAGGGCAAAAGTGGCATGGTCATAGTGTTTTCAGAGAGCCCCTGGACTGCAGAATAGGGGGCAGACAGGCAGACACATGATGGGAGGCAGGACAGTTGGGAAGGGGCTGGTGTATCTAATACTGGGGGATGGCAGTATCCATAAGCATGGAGCTAGGGATACAGGATGCTGAGCACAGTCTCCCACACCATGCAGGGCCGAGCACAGACCTTGGTTCAGGCTGATAGACTTGATGGCACAGCCTACCACTGCAGAGTTTCGTGGATCCACCTACCTGCCATCTGATTGCACTTTGGAGACATCTCTAGTATTGTCCTATTCTGCAGAGGAGGTTCCAAGGCCCCATAGGGCTGGGGTGGTATCTGGATGCATGGGCCACTAGATCCACTAGTGTGTCAAGCATGAGCCAAATCAGGTGCTTCTGGGTTGATGGTCCAGGTAAGGGCTGGGAGTCATATTAACTCAGAAGGTACTAAATGATCTGTGTGGATGTGATTGTCACCCCATTTACAGAGTAAGACACTTCATCTTAGGAGCTGAAGTACCATGCTGAGGATCATATACCCAGTGTGTGCAGTTCTGGGACCTAAAGAAGATTCCAGACTTGTCTGGCTTATCTGGTAGCTCATGAAGCAGTGAGGTACAGAACAGGCACTGTGTTTGGGGTGGCTTTTCCCTCAGAGCTTTATGTGCTAGAACTTGGGGCCCCAAAGTAACAGTAGTGAAAGGTAATGATCTTTAAGGGGTGACGCTCAATGGGCAGGTCATAGAACACCATTAATGTTGGTCTTGGAGCAAATTGGGTCTTACGGGAGTAGGTTATAGAATTGTTACAAAAGAATTAATGTGGCCCCAAGTCTTTCTCTCTCCTTTCCCTCTTCCCTGTTTCTCCTCCTTTCTCTCCTTCCCCACCTCTCAAGGCTCTTAGTAGAAGCCAACACCAGTGCCATACTTCTATACCTCCAAAACCACAAGCAAAAATAAATGTCTTTTATTTATAAAGTAACTAACCTCAGGAATTCTGTTTTTTTGTTTGTTTTCAACAAACAGACTAAGATATCAGGAAAAGAGAGCACAGTGGGTGGGTAAGGGGGACAGTAGCACATCTTCTGATCTGGCTCTAACACTATGTGACTTTGGACATCTTCCTCTCTGGTCTTTCTGTCTGTCTTGTACTGTTCTCTCTGCAGGGTAGGTGAAGGGCATTAAGAAGGCAGAGAGGGAGTGACAACCATGAAGGGAGGTCATGAGATTCAAACCCCTGTTAGGCAGCTGAGGCAAGGTCGGCTCCAGTTTGTAGAATTTAAGCTGGGCAGGGACACTGTAGCAGACCACTGCTACTAAGTCCTTTCTGGGTACATTTGGCCATCCTAGGGGTCTCAATGAGTACAGGGGATCATTATAGCCCCAAGCTATCTGAGCCTTGGGGCTGTGGGGAAGGTGCAGAGGCACTGGGGTGCTGAGTCAATGTTTTTTCACCATCCTTCTGCCTGTTCCCCCAGAGATGCTGGTGAGAGAAAGAAGAGGAGGAAGCAAGGACACAGATCTGACTGATGGCTCCTGTCACAAAAATTCTTAAGGCATTTGTCACAGGTGCACTTCCCTGGGAAGTCTAGACTCAGCAGGGTAGTCCTTCACAGTAGAAGTGGACAGGGTAGCCATGACGTCGGTGGAATGGACGGAGGGGACATGACATAGGCACCATCTTTCTCTATTTTCCGTTGACAGGTCCCAGCTTCCTGTGGGAACTTGATGAGAGTGTAAAGGACAAAGCTTATTGACTTGGACCCTTTTACATCTCTTCCCTTGTGTCTTGAATGGCATCTCAGCTCACTTACTGATACCCAGCCATGGAACAGATGTTTCAAGATATTGACACAAGGATGTCAGAGGGCTGAGCATTTCAGAAACATCTCAAGGACATAAAGGGTAACAAGCAGAACAAAATGAGAGGTGGGAGGAGCATGGGAAGATCACAGAGAACTCAGGGAGGAGGGTGCACTCCAGGGAGGAGTGGGAACATTACCTTAGACCACAGGTGAAGTAAGACTACCTGCTGTTCAGGACTCTTCCTATAATGGGGATGTACCTTCTATAGGAAGTCAACTAATGTCATAACACAGTGTGTCTGTGGTGTCAGGAGTGAGGGCAGATTATGGTAGAATAAAGTATAGGTTGTTTACTTATTCACTGATTCTCCACTAATTGACTCAACTAACAACTTATTTACCCTCTCAGGCATTATCTAGGTATTCTCTCAGCATCTACTTAGTAATCCACTTACCTGTCCATCCATTTACCCATCATCCATCCATTCATCAATCTATCCATCCATAAACACATCCCTTCACCCACCTAACTACCATTTGCTTGTCTATTTGCATCTACCCACCAATCCACTCATCAAACATTCATCTACCCACTTATATCTAATGGGGGAAATCATTCTGTATGCTGTGAATATATGTTTCTTTTATTGGTTGATGAATAAAACTGTTTTGGCCAATGGATAGGCAGGTTTTAGCCAGGTAGGAAATCCAAACTGGGATAGAGAAAGGTATTAGGTGGAGTCAAGGAGACACCATATAGCTGCCAAGGAAGCAAGAGACCTGGGCATCACTAGTAAGCCAAGACTTCATGGAGATACACAGATCAATAGAAATGGATTAATAATTAAGAGGGAGCTATCTAGAAGCCTGAGCCATCAGCCAAACAATTTATAATTAATATAAACATCTATATGTTTATTTGGGACTAAGGGACTATGGGATCAAGTGGAACAGAAACTTCCATCTATGTATATCTATTCATCAATCCATCCACCCACCCATCATTCACTCATCATCTGTCCACCATCCATTTATGTATCTACTCATCCCTTCATCCACTCACTTACCAACCCATCTACACATATCTATGCATACAACTATGCACCCATTCACCTACCCATCTATTATCCATTCATTCATGCATCCCTTACCAATACCAAGTGTTTATTCCATACACAGGCTAGGATTGCAACATAACTATGAATCAGACCAAAAAGAACCTCTCAAACTGGACAGCAATAGATTCCCAAACAGATGTCCTGGCATGCAGAGGAAGAGATTTGATGTGTCATGGAGTTTCCTGGTCCCACTTCTGCAGAACAGCTCTGTTCCCATCTGGTCTACAAGTCAGAGTTAACCAGAGACCACTCCACTGCCAAATAGAAGGTTTTCAACTACCATGTTCAAATATAACTGGGAAAATATACATGACCACCCAAAAGACCTTACTGATTATCTAAGCATAAGCTTAGAATGACTTATTCTACTATTTAGACACTTCCTGCCTCTCAAATAAGCACACTAAAATGAGCTCAGATGTTTCTCCATATACCTCAATCCCATTTCTTTGTCACTTGGTAATATTTTATTTCTGGCTTGCAGAAATATTTATTCACTGGCTAGAAGTCCACCAAGCAATTTTCCCTATTTTTGAGCCCGCTGCTATGACAGACCAAGCTGTCATAGGATACACTTGTCTAGAACTTACACCTGCTCTCAGTTTCCTGCTAGCCTCATCACTGGTTTCCAGTGCTCTCCTCTCCTCTTTCATCTCCCTCTAGAGTTGGTCCACATTTCCTCCCTTTTTCATAGTATTGAGGATTGAACCAGGGCCTTGTGCATTCTAGACAAGCACTCTACCACTGAGCTACATCTCCAGCCCTGAGAATCCAGTTCCTGTAACACTGGTAGAGCCCCTGTGTATGCTGGATAAGTGTGGAACTGGGTTGAGAAACATCTGTAGGCACAGGGGTCAGGGGACTGGCTGGACCCACCCATCAACCAGGGTATAACCCCCCATCTACCAGCTTGCAGCATGCAACTTATGATCATGACAGAAAGATGACCACCTACTTTGACATGGAATTTACAGGAGTTCACAAATATTTAATCCATAAAATGTTAAACTTACAAATGCGGCAGATGACCACCAGCTGTCTCACATGTGGGGAGAGAAAATTACTGGTGACTGTGGGGAGGCCATGTCATCCACAGACTTCTGTATCACAAAGGTCTCAGTCCCTGGAACCAGCCTAGAGCTGTGATGGCCAAGGCTTTCTCAAGTCCTGTCTTCTTGGTGTTTCACTGCAGCCTCCTGCCTCAGAGCCCAGACTCAGGCACCTGATTTAGGAAGCAGCTTTATCAAAGGTGTGCCACTGCAGGTCCTGCCCATCCATCCTGTCATATCTGTTCTAGTTGCCTTTACATTGCTGTGACAGCATACTTCGACTACAAGAAACTAAGGGAGGAAAATGTTTGTTTCCTCTTATCCTTCTGGGTCATAATCCATTACTGAGGGAAGACATGCAGAAACTGGAGGCAGGAGATTAAAGCAGAAGCCATTGCTTGCTGGTTCACTCAGAGGCTTATGCTTAGCTGGCTTTCTCATATCCTACAGAATTACCTGCCTAGGGACCATGCCACCTATAGTGGGCTGGGCCCTCCTAATTAATAATTGAGACAATCCCCGCAAACATGTCTACAAACCAGGCTGATCTAGACAATTCCTCAAATGACTGTACATTGTGAAGCTCACAATTAAAACTAACTAGGACAGAAACCCAATGTAAAACATAGTCAGGATAGGAATATTATATCATATTGTTTTCCCCAAAGAGCTGACACACAGAAAAAAAAAATCTTACTTGAAGATTGTTGGCTCATGTGCTTATGATCTTAACATTCAGGAGGCAGAGACTGGAGAACCAGTTCAAGATCATTCTCTGCCACACAATAAATTTGAGATCAGCCTTGGCTAGGTGAGGCATGGTCACAAACAAAAGAAAAACAAAATGCAACAAAACAAAGACCATGGGAACTGCGTGATTGATACTTTTTGCCCTTTTTGCTTTGGACCCTGGGACACTCAGAGATACTCCTGCAACTGATTTCAACATGAAGAGAAACTGGTCTTTCCTTATCTTTCTTGCGTTAACTAAGCACTATGTAAGAAAGAAAATCATTTCTGTGAGTCAGATTTAAGGTCTGTGTATATCACCACTACATTATTTGCTATTGCAGAGGGGAATAATCACATTGACATGGGTGTATTACCTATTTCCACCCCACCAAAAACTTAAGAGCTCCAAAATCTTTAGGGAGAGAAAGTACTGCAGGTGATAAATGAAGTGATTACAATCCTTGGTTAGTGACACTGGCTGTCTACATACCTTACTGTCCTCATCTCTCAAATAAGGTAATTATGTTTGAAGGTGTTTCTGTGATTTGCACAAGACCATGTAAGCAGATTATCTGACACTCCATAAATGCAACCCCAAAGGCTGGGCACAACTGTCAGAATGCCATTTCAATCCCACTTGAGCAAAGAATGGTGAGAATCTGTGCAGTTCTCTTGCCTGGGATTGCTTCCCACAGTTACTCACTATCTCTGTTAGCCTGAAAGGAACAAGTTGTGAAAGACAGTGGCTTCCCTGCTACTGTGTATAAAAGGAAGTATAGTTTACTTAGAATGCTATTATTTAAGCAATGGTCTCAGCAGTGGATAAACAGGGCTAGCTGCTATACTAGTCTCAAGTTGTGGCCCTGAGTGTAGCAAAAATGGGTTAGTTGGCTAGCTGGCAACTGAATGAGGAGTCAGCTTCAAGGGCATGTGTCTTAATTAGGGTTTCTATTGCTATGAAGAGACACAATGTCCACAACAATTCTTATAAAGGAAAACATTTAATTGGGACTAGCTTACAGTTTCAGAGGTTTAGGTCATTATCTGGTAGAAGCATGGTGGTGTGCAGGCAGACATGGTGCTGGAGAAAGGAGCTGAAGAGTTCTATATCTTGGTCCACAGACAACAGGGAGTGAACTGAGTCCCACACTGACTGTAGCTTGAGCATATGAGACCTCAAAGCCCACCTCCAACAAGGGCACACTACTCCAACAAGGCCACACTCCCTACTAGTGCCACTCCCTATAGGCCAATCATTCAAACACATGAGTCTATGGGGGACATTCTTATTCAAACCATCACAGCCTGAGAGGCCCTCCAAATCTCTAGGGGTTGACTATTGCCTGGGATCCAGTGGAGCATAGCCTGGATCTCTTAGGCTGATACAGGCTTTACTTTTGTGCAAAGAGATGTAAGCTTGCTGAGAACTGAAAACAAATGTAGCCAGGGGAGTCAGCATTGTCCTTAGGCCTCATACTATGAAGTAATCAGCAGAGAAGGTAAATAAGCATTACAATCTCGAAGCATTGGAGTACAACCTCTGAGTGTTCTTTGGGTGAAGACTGAGCCATACAGACACCTGTCAACTATAGGATGGAAGTCTTAAAACTACAACCAAGAAAGAAAAATACAAGTAGAAACATCAGCAACTGTGTGTTGCAATAAAAACTGATTTTTATAGCCTTAGTTCAAACCATGTCCCAAACAACAGCTCCTATGGCATAAAAAGTAAAGAAAAGAAAAGAAAGAAAAGGAAAATATGAGATATAGTCAGAAAATATCAAATAAAAAACAAACAAAAAGCAGTCAATAAAGGCTGTGAGTATCTTTAGATCTCAGACTGGATAGACAAAAACTTTGAAGCAATTATTGATGTATGTAAGTCAATAAAGAAGTTATGTTTAAAGAGTTTAAGGAAAGTATGATTGCAATTCTCCAAGGAGCAGAGGATCTTGGAAAGCCACAGTAGAGAGCTTGATGAAGCCAGGCAAGGTGATGCAAACCTGCAATCAGCACTTGGGAATTGAAGCCAGGAGGACCAGAGTTTAATGGCATCCTCACTGTCTAACTTTCTATGGCTGTGACAAAACACTCTACGCAAAAGCAATGTAGGGAGGAAATGGTTCATTTCAGGGTAAAGGTTACAGCCCATCATTGGTGGAGGTCAGGGTAGGAACTCAAAAACAAACTTGAAGTAGAAATCAGAGGAATGCTGTTTGCTTACTTACAAGCTCATACTTAGCTTGTTTTCTTATACAGCCCAGGTCTACTTGCCAAGGGAATGGTGCTGTCTTGCTGGGAATGGGTCTGCCTACATCAATTAATAATACAGTCTCCACAGATAAATCCATAGGCCAATCTTATCTTAGTATTTTCCTCAATCAGAACTCCCTTCTCAGATGCTTTTAGGTTGTGTCAAGTTGATAGGTAAAGCTAACTAGGACACTCAGCTACATAGTTCAAAGTCAGCCAGGGATGCATGAAAAGCCAAACGGAACTGAAAAGACAATGATAAAAAAACCACTGGAAAAACTCATCAGCAGATTTCAAGTGCCAAAGAAATAGTAAGCTTGAAAACAAATCAACAATGCCATTCAATGTGAGGAACAGAAGAGGGATGGGAGGGAGGGAGAGTTAGGGGGAGGAAGGAAGGGAGGGAAGGAGGGAGGGAGGGAGAGAGAGACAGAGAGAGAGGAAAGCGAAAGAGGGGGGGGAGAGGAACAGCCTCAGAAATTTACATCAAATTTCCCCCAGTTTGGTTGGCAATGTGCTCTACATAGCCAAGAAACTCAGTAAATCCCAAGTAGAATAAACACAAAGAGATCCATACTTCAACACATCAGTCACACTACTGAAGGGCAAAGACAGAGAACATGAAACCACACACATTGGAAACCAGTATGAGTCATGGTTAACAGCTAAGAAACCATGGAGCAACTGGGGCAGTGGAAGGGCACAGTCAAGCCAATCATTAAATAAGAGTGCTGTATAAGCAAAACTCCCTCAAAACTGAAAACAAATAAAAAGAATTTCCAGATAAACAAAAGCAAGAGGCTTTGCTGCTGGCAGACTTGTGCAAGAGAAGGAAGTGACGACAGCCGGGTTAGCTTGAGTCCACAGGAAGGGGGAGATGCAAACTTCTGGCCAGGCTAAATATACAGAAAATTAGACATGATTTTGTAAATATGTTCTTTCTCATTTGTTCTCTTTAAAATACTTTATTGATGTGCGTGCAGGTGTGTGTGTGTGTGTGTGTGTGTGTGTGTGTGTGTGTGTGTGTGTGTGTGTGTGTATGTGTGTGTGCATGTGTAAGTAAGCAGGCCAGAAGCAGGCACTGGCTCCCCTGCACTTCACAGGCACTAGGTAAACAACCTGAAGTTGAGTCCTAGAAACTGAGCTCTTCCTTTGCAAGTGCTCTACCCCATCAGCAAATGCTGAGTCATCTCTTCAGCCTCCTCGCTTCATCCTTTAGCTTCTTTAAAGACATATTGTTATACAGTTATTAAATTACAATGCCATTTTGATATGTTCATATCATATATGGATGCGGTAAATATGATAAAAACACAAAAATGGGGAAGATGAATTAGATCAAAGTTTCCCTTTTTTATGGACCAAGTTACTACTATTCTGAAATAGATTGTGATACAGGAAGAGACATGTATGACCCTCAGAACAATTACTAACAGAATTTTTTAAAATCCCAAAAAAATGCAGCCAGTAAATTAAATATGTTTACTTCATGGCAAAGAGGTACACGAGGAACACATAGACAAGAAACACAAGACAAAAGGAAGGGAATACACATTAAAATGCCCCCGTACTATTCTGTTATTTATGCTTTTGCCAGTTTGTTTGTAAATATACATGGGTGGGTTAATTACTTAAGCAACAGAGAGTGCCAGAGTAAATAAAAAGGCAAGATCAACTATACACCAACCATAAGATGCAAATGAAAGAATGGGAGAAGAAACAGCAAGCAAATGGTGGGCATGATTTTGTTTGTTTGCTTGAGACATGGTTTTTCTGTTTAATAGCTCTGTCCTGGAACTTTCTCTGGCCTTCAACTCAGAAGAGATTCATCTGCCTTTCCCTCCTGAGCTCTGGATTGAAGGCGTGCACCACACTCCAGACTGGCATGATTTTTTAAAAATCCTTATTTAATTAATTTAAATACACACACACACACACACACACACACACACACACACACACACACACACATGCCACAGCACCATGTGGAAGTCAGAGGGCAACCTGTGGGAATAGGTTCTCTCTCTCCACCATGTGGGTCCTGGGAATGGGACTCAGACTGAGGCTTGGTGGCAAGAACCTCTACTCATCAAGCCATCTCACTGGCTTTAGCTGGCATAATTATGCTAATTTCAGACAAAATGTAACTTAAGGCAAGAAATATTACTGGAGACAAGGATATTTCCTAGTGCCAAATCAGTATATCAGGAAGGTATAATTGTGCCAAATAATGAGCATCCCCAAAGCATGTAAAAGAATACTATCAGAATTGAAAAGCCATGGGAACTTCAATGCCCCAGCCTCAATAAGCAACACAACAGCTATCTAGAAACTTAGCAAGGAGCAAAAGGCTTGAAGCACACTAACCAGCTTGCCATAATTGATACTTAAGGAACACTTTACCAAGGGAAGATTGCAGCTCTATCCAAGCACATGTGGGACATTCTTTGGGATGTGTGGGTTACAGCATAAGCAGCAATAAATTCAGAAAGATTGAGATGTACAAAATGCGTTATTTGGCAATAGTGTAATTAACATGGACATCCACAATAGAAAGATACATGAAAAATGTTCCCACCATCTCCTCCAACCCCTATATACCTTTACACATGGGGAGGAATTATAGCTCCCACAGTTGCTGACCCTACTGTCCTGACCTGCAATAGGGCTCTGAGATGTCTGGGTTTGGGACACATTAAAAGTGATAAAAATTTGTCTCCTTATTCACAGAAGTTCTCCCTCCCCCCCCCCCAGTAACCACACACAGGTTATCAGTATACTAAAGGCAGGAAGAGAACTAGGCCAACCCAAGATACAGAGCAAGATCTTAAGTCATGGGTTCAAAATCTGCCCCTGTCTCTGGTGAGTAGTAGCCACTGGGCTCTTTGAATCTCTTGCCTCATCTGTAAAATTGGAGCAGTATCCTCTGATATAAACTAATCAAGACACATTGACTATTAGGATGCCTGGCTCATAACAGGTGCTCAAAATATGAAGTTAAACCTTAAAGCCTAAAGATATTTCCTAGATGCAGCTCTGAATGTGAACGGTTATCAGGCATGGTGACACACACCTTTAGTCTCAGCACTTGGGAGGCAGAGGCAGGCAGATCTCTTGAATTTGAGGTCAGCCTGGTCTACACAGTGAGTTCCAGGACAGCCAGGGCTATACAGAGAAAACCTGCCTTAAAACAACATCCACTGCAGCAAAACCAAACAAAAATATATTGAAGGGCAAAACCATAACACTTGAAGAAGAAAAGATCCATGGATACTTACATGGCTGTAAGTAGAACCCAAAAGGTTCTAACTATTAAAATGTACCATGGGTTTGTATTGAAGTGAAGAACTCCAATGGGTGTTGGGGCTATATAGTGGGAGGGATAGGATGGGGGAGGGGTTGAAGGATTGCCCAGGGATTGATAGATGAACAGGGTCCGGGACACATCTGAAGTGGGCAGGGATGCTGATAAAAGACTTCTCAATACATCCCATCATTAACTATGTACCCCCGGGGCCCTCAGAGCACCTCTCTGAACCTTGTGTCTACTGGTTAACAGATCCTGGAACACAGAACAATCCTTCCCCTCATCTTCACAGAATCATCCTTTTTCTATGATTAGCTTGTCACCCTAACAGGCTTGTTTTTTTGCTGGATACACAAGCGATTAGTCATGCCATCCATTACAGCGGCTCAATGTCAAACAGCGGTAACAGCCAAACACATCTGTGATGATGCAGGAAAACCAATTTTAAAACCTAGGCCTCATGTTCATCCAGAGAACCCAAGACAGCCTTTCTTCAAATGATAAGCAAAAGCCCCACAGGAATCCTTTTCGGACGGAAATATGCAATCCTCAGCCACAGCTGACAGGAGGTGTGTACTGTTTACCCAGAGTGTCTCTCACACCATCAGTGCCTCTGGCACCTCCTCAGTGTTGCCTACCTGTCTCAGTGTTGAGTGTGTCGCTTTCAACCCCATGGGTGCAGCTAAAAGCCATGTTTCTGCTTACCGACAAACTAACAAACAGACCTTCCTTTGATTTTTATGTCTTTACACTCTCATTTACAGCAAAGACAAAGTCAAGTGGGAAAGAGGGAAGGTGCTGTGTGCCCCTTTGTTCTAAATGTTCTTTCCGAACCCATGGCATTCGAGAGAAGACAATTGTGTACAGCTGGGCCTTTCATTTCTTAAATCCTAGTTTAGGAGCTAACACAGAACAAAACATGACATGGGAACGACAGCTAACCATTTCCCGAGCCGGGCTGGGAGCATGAGTCTTCCCTTCTACTTAAGTTCAGAGTTTTTATTTAACATTCAGTATAATTTATATTTTAAAAGAACTTAACACCTGCCAGGTTTCTGAAGACACGAATTCAGTTGTAAATTATGCACTATTTGGGCCACTGATAGTTGTGTTGTTGTAGATAATTGGATTTTACACTTGGCACTGAGGCCAGCCCATCAGTACTGCAGGTATAATTGATCATCTCACTCCTCCACAACACCACTGTCCCCACGGTCGACAGTGTGCTGCTGACATTCTATGCATGTGTAATGGCTACATGTCCTCTAATGTCCTTAAAATGTCATTTCATGAGTGGTCTCTTAAATGTCCTTACACATGTATTTACTGAAGTCTGAAATGTCAGACACAATAGATGAAACCTCTTCTACAACGTTATTATGAGACTGAAAAAGTGCTCAACGTGGCTTTCACATTTGCAGAGCTTTATTCTTGGAATAGCAGTGATAAAATTCTCTGCTCCTAAGGAGTACAAAAAGATATTTCACAATATCAAGTTCTGATAAATATGCATAAAACTAAATGCTTAAGTATATGAAAGCTAACCCATGTTTTATGGATGAAAAAGTAGGCATGCTCTACATCATGGTATCTATTAACCCAAAGATACCATGATGAAAATCAGAGGCAATCCCCAGGCAGGAAGATTTTGCAATAATATGTCTAGTTGAGGAGTCATTCACAATATATAAAGAGTCCCTAGAAATCAGCAATGTAGCAACACCATAGAAAAATGAACAAAAGACTCAAGACATCCTTTAACAAGAGAGTATCCCAACTACAATACCAAGTCACTAGAAATTCAAACTAAAACCACCACACACTATCTCAGTTTCCTACTTGAAAGGCTAAGATGAAAAACATAGACTACACCCACTGTTGTCAGGATATACCATGGTCAGAAATCTCAGATTTGCTAGTGAGAGGCCAGGCTGGAATAGCACCTTTGCAAGTTTTCAGCATTTACCTATGGAAGCTAAATGTGTATATTCTACTGTCCAAGCTCCCACTCCTAGGAGGGATGTCTTTTCTATATGTTCACTGGAACTGGGCAGTATAGTGTGTTGGCCACAGGCAGCTACTGAATGCAAACTAATTAAAATTTAAAATCCAGCTCTTTAGTTGGACTAGACACATTCTGAATGCCCAGTATAAACAACCCCAAGTAGGCCTGGAACTGTTTACACTGGACAATGTAGAGACCATTTTCATTTCTGTAGGATGTTATCTTGGACATAGCTGTACTAGGATAACCACAGCATCCTCTCAAACTGGAGAATACACAGATACCCAATAGGGTAGAACAGATGTGTTGCTTGTGGTATGTTTACACAAAGGAATACTAAATGGGGGTGAAGATATGTGATCTACAATTATACTCAATAAAGTAGATACAGTGTACAACACAGTGTTGAACAAAATAACATACTGTATGATCCCAATAAAATTTTGAGGCATAGGCAACACTAATCTGTGGTCACCGATGGCACTGGATAGTGAGTGGAGAAGCATATGAAGGAACGCCAGGTGCATGCATGACTGTGTCCCCAGCAAGAGCATGCTCAGTTTGTGGGAATTCTTAAGCTGTACCATGGTGATGGTGTACCTTTCTGTAGGCACATCCAAGTCAGTGGAGTGCTGCAAACCAGCTTTCAAAGAAGAAAAGAGAGGAAAGCCAGAAGGTAAGAGAAGACGGGGGACGGGAAAGGGAAGAAAAGGGGGATTGAGAGTTAGGGAGGAATTGACCTTAGTGAACACACTCTGTGTGTTAACCAAAACCTCCAGTCACATTGGAAACTGGGCCCAATTATCCTATTCTACAAGAGGTTCAGATGAGTTAATTAGGTTTGTTCCAGTGTTGGCTGAGCCTGGCTCCTTCAGACCTTGGTGCTACCACTGTATTTGGGCACACCTACTCCCACAGCCCACCCTTTGACCCTTCCTGCAGAAGACATTTTCTGCCACCCAGGGATGCAGGGACAGGAGGCTAAGTGGGGAGTGAGGGGTGAGGGGTGAGGGGTGGGAGTGAGAGGTGGGGGCGAGGGATGGGAGGTGAGGGGTTTAAGGTAGGGGGTGAGAGGCTGTGGTGAGGGGTATGGAGGGTGCTGAGCAGGATGAGTTTCTCAAAACCCTCAGAGGGAGGAACCTTCAAGTTTCAGGGAAGAGGGGAGGGCTCAGGGAGCAGCCTCTAGAAGCTGATGGTCTGGGGACTCAGAAGGGACTCAGGGTCCCTGGGTAGGTGGGCTTTCCTACCAGGACCTGCTGTCTTGTTTCTGAAGCAGACAGGCTGCTCATTTCTGTGGTGGTGTCGTCACAGAGGACGACCAGCCTCTCCCGAGCCCTGGGCACAGTTCCAGGCGAGGCAGAGCTGAGTGTTAGGGTGGCTAAGGCATGGGGGCCCTTGGCAGAGGAGCAGCAGTGTGCTTACTCATCCCCTGGCTGGAGAGCAAGCCATCCTCTCCACAAACATGGCTGTGGGTGACAACTCCAGGGATCATACTTCTCTTGGCAAGACCACTAGACGTGGCAATCACTGCGGCCCCCACAGACACAATGCTCACTCTTGAGGTCCTTCTCTTCCCCACTGCCCCATACTTGTCCTGCCAGTGACCTTATCCAGCTTCCCAGAGCTAAGCAGTCAGCACCCATACACTGGCAGCTCCCCAATTTACAGCTCCAGTTCCAGACTCACCCCTGAACCCCAGGCTTGTATGTCTAACTGTCTGCCTGCATCTCCGCCCTGGTACAGCATCTCAAACACAGTGTGCCTTCCAGTCTGGCTCCGTCAGTCTGCCAGCTGTTGCAGGAGTTCCCCTAGCGCAGTGAATGGCAGACCTGCCCTTCCACACACTCAGCCCAAGCACTGCCACTAATGGTCCTTTCTTCCCATCCACTCCTGTGTCAACTGCTTCACTTCCTGGTTTATTTCTGTCATTAATCTCTGTCCTACGCCCTGTCATTACCTCCTGGGCTACTTCTTCACCTCCTGACTTCCTGTCCTTTGTCCCTCCAGTCTCTTCTGCCATGCCAGGGCAATCAAAACTTTTCTCAGCTTATAATCCTCCATAGAGTCTCAGGTAGCAAAAGCTGGAGTCTGACCGTGGCCTAAGGCCAGACATCATCTGGCTGATATGGTAACTCTGGTACCTTCCCTGTGTCCTTTGGGCCCACAGTCCTTCCTGTGCCAGAAAGAAAATAAACAAAACAAAACAAAAACCCAAAGCTGTTCTCATTTCTAAATTGTCCTACTCAGAGCTCTCTTCCACAAGACACCTGCATGACTCAGTCTCCCAAAATCACCTCTAACAATGTTTATATTTTTGACAATTTTATGTGTTTGGCTGTTTTGCCTGCATATGTCTGTGCATCACATGCTGGCATGCCCATGGAGGCCAGAAGAGGGCACTGGAAATTACAGTTGGTGGTCACCATGTAGGTTCAGCCCCAGCATCGTCTTCTTAACTCACCCTTTACCTGCAATCTCCTCCTGATGTATTTGCTTCATGCCACCCCGATACACTGTAAAAACACCACACACACACACACACACACACACACACACACACACACACACACACACACACACACACACACACACACACACACTGTTTATGCTCACGTGAGTGTGTGCATATGTGTGCAGAGGCCAGAGAGGTGAACCCTGGGTGCCTCCTCTATCCTTATCTAATTTTTTGAGGTAAGGCCTTTCACTCAACTTGGAGCTGACAAGAAGACTCTGGAGATTTTTTTGTCCCTCCCCCCAGTTCTAGGATTACAAGCACATGCTACCACACAGTCTTTTTTTATGTGGGGAAGAGTGGGCTCCACCTTGTATGTTGCTCCAGCTGTGGTTTAGCTAAAACTGAGACCTGATCACCCCTACTCAGGTCTGACCCCACCCATTATCATCTAGCTGTAACACCTTGGCTAATTCTTTTACCTCTTTAAGATTCCATTTCCTTATGTGTGGAATGGGCACATAGCCCTTCTTTGTAGAACTTCTTCCAGGAAGCTAGGGGGCCACAGGAAATAGGGATCCTGAGGCCTTATGAGCTTTATGAGCCACAGCTACCTCTCTGGCTCATCACACAGCCCTCTACATGCGTACTTTTATGACTCCCATGTTATAGGTGAGGAAATTGAGACACAGGGGTAAACATCTGACTAAAGTCCCTTTCCCCTGATACCTTGCTTTACCAAGGGATGAACAAACATCTTTGGGTAGACCCAGAATTTGTTTGGAGTGACTTCGGGTTTACACCTAGGCTTTTTGGGAAAGAGTGCCATAATTAATTAGTGCTGTCTGCTCTGGATACAGAAATGCTAGATTGCTGAGTGAGCTCCATTATTTCCCCTTCTTGCCCTCAAATCCTTCCTTATGTTGACAGTGGCAGAGGCACTGTGACAACAAGCAAAGAACTGCTGTACTGTGAATATCCCCCAAAGGCCCTCACATGTTGGTGTGAATTGGTAAAATCCCTAAGAGGTAGGGCCTAGCAGGAGGGAGTCGGGTCACCAGGGATACACCCTTGAAGAGAATATTGGGAATTTGAGTGTTTCCATGCATGAGGCAAATAGGCTTCCCCTATCACACACTTTTTGCTATAATGTTCTGCCTTATCACAGACCCAAAGGCATCATGACCAACTGACCATGGGCTGTCCTTCTAAGTTAATAATGTTGGGCATTTTGACACAGCAATGGAAAACTAATGCATGGTCCAAATCCCAAATTTACTCCTAGAGCCCCGTGTTCTGTTCCCCCATCTCCATCATTGAAAACATGGCCAATACTGAGACAGGCAGAGGGATAGTTTCCTGAGGCTCTGTAAAGAGCCTCTACCAGTGGACCCTAAAATCTGAGCAGCAAACCGTAAGACTGAACCATGCCCATTTCACAGATGAGCAAACTGAATGTTTGGGAAGATGAGTACTTTGCCCTGGCTCATACAGCTGACAAACATCTGTGCTAGGATGCTTACATACGCCAACCCAACATTACTCTTACTCTGAGGGAGACACAGGCATAGGAGGCCTTGCCAGGTTGTGATTCTGGCCCGGCCTTGGACAGCCATCATGAACTTGACGGTGGTGTGCCTACATGACTTCTCCATAGATTGTGAGCCATGTCTCCCCCTCCTTCATTTTGTTATGTTTAATCTCCAGTCCCTCCTTTCAAAAAACTCCTCTGTCAGATCTGTCCCCAGAGGCCATAAGAAAGCAGCCTGCCCCCAGCACACAGGCAGCTACATGGTGCTGCCATCTGCTAGATAACAATGAAGAGGCTATGTGGCATCTGTGCTTAGAGCTTGGGTCCCCAGGGAGTCCTGGGCTGTTCTGCCCAGCAGATGCCAGATGGAACCGATTCCCCGCCACTCCCCACCCCCAGCCTTCCTGAGGAACACCAGACCTCCTCCACACTCAGAGCTCCAGGCAAGGCCGCTGCAGGCTGGGAAAGGCTCACACATATGACTTCAAGCAGGGGAACCCTCAGTCCTCTTCCAGCCACATGGCCAGAAAGTTTCCAAGCTTCCCTGATAGGGTTCCCCTTCCTCCTCTTTCTTGTTCTCACTGCCTTTCTGCCTCAGTCTTTTCAACTTCCTAATGGGGCTGCTGCTGAGAGGCGTCCCACAAGGGGCAGAGACAAGCTAAGGTATCTGAAGATGAGATGGAGTTGGTAGGCAACAGATCTACATCCCAGTCCTTTATGGCTGATGTCTGCCCAACTCCCAGAAGGTCAGAGAAGCATGCCACATCCCCAGTGTCCAAAGGTGCTGGCAGATCTGTTTACAGGGATGGCATAGCACTATTTTAGCTGCCACCTTGCCCTCTGCCCCAGACACTCTCTGCAAAACTCTGCTAGATGGAGGTCTTTCTTCAAGAAACCATTGGGCTTGGTTTTCTTTCTGTGGGTTGCATTTCTAAACCACAGCGGCCAGGGGTGCAGAGATGTGAACAGGAACAAACTGTCTCCTACTCTTGAGTTTTTCCAGGTTTCATGGCTGCAGCATCTTTGCATAACCTGGCAAAATCATTGGGTGAGCTAAAAAAAAAAATGCATGGTGGTCTCTGCCAGGTTTCTCACTTCATGGAGCAGCTCCAGACTGGAAGAGGTGTCACAAAGAAAGGGCATGGGGCTCTGACCCCCACCACCGGTCTTCTACTGGAGTCCTGGGCACCTCCCAGAGCTCTGCCTATCTCTGTGGGTCCACTCTGAGTTTCTGCAGGGGGCTGGATCATTGACCCCCATCGCAGGACCTCTCCTAAAGAGGCTCTACTCAGCTGGAGAGTGCCAGCTAGACCTGCCTATCAGTGCAGAAACATCCTGAGTATCAGCCCAGCCTTTGTCCCTGTCACCAGGCCTTGGCTAGAGCTAGACTCAACTATCCCTGAGGAAACATCCTGCAGGCTAGCCTCTGCCAAGACCTCAGCTCTCCTCTGCTGGAGCCTGAACTTTGACCCCCATCGTCGGGCCCCTGCCTATGGAGAGACCTCAGATGTCGAACCTTTGACCCACCAAAATCCATAGAGAGAGGGAGAAACCCCACCAACACCTACTGGAAGAAGCTATGGAAGACGGCAATACAAGAAAACACCTAACATCAGAAAGACAAGCATAACACCACCATAATCTAGGGCAGCTACACCAACTGGACCAGAACACAACAAAGCAAATGAATCAGAAGAGAACAACCTAAAAATTATCGTCATAAAAATGATAGAGGCCCTGGAAGAAGATCTGAGAAAATCCCTTCAAGAAATGGAAGATAAAACAAACAAAAAATTGGAAGAAATGAATAAAATTCTTAAAGAAAATACAGAAAGCCAAGAAAAAACAAACAGGTTCAAGACTTGAAAACGGAAATGGAGACAATAAAGAAAACACAAACCGAAGGAATGTTGGAAAAAGAAAAACTGGGCAAACGATCAGGAACTGCAGACACAAGCATAACCAACAGAATTCAAGAGATGGAAGAGAGAACCTCAGGTGCTGAAAATAAACTGAGGAAATAGATTCATCGACCAAAGAAAATCATAAATACAACAAATCCTTAACACAAAACATCCAGGAAAGGTGGGACACTGTGAAAAGGCCAAACCTAAGAATAATAGGCATAGAGGAAGGTGAGGAAGCCCAGCTCAAAGGGGCCAAAAACATATTCAACAAAATCATCGAGGAAAACTTTCCCTATCTGAAAAAGGACATGCCCATGAAAGTACAAGAAGCATACCGAACACCAAATAGACTGGACCAAAGAAAAAAGACCACTCGGCATATAGTAATCAAAACACCTAACATACAGAATACAGAAAGAATATTAAGAGCAGCGAAGGAAAAAGGTCAGGTAACATATAAAGGCAGACCTATCAAAATTACGCCTAACTTCTCCATGGAAACCCTCAAGGCCAGAAGGTCCTGGATAGATGTTCTACAAGTACTAAGAGTCCACGGATGCCAGCCCAGGCTACTATACCCAGCAAAACTCTCAATCATTATAGATGGAGAAGACAAGATATTTAATGAAAAAGCCAGATTTTCACAATACGAATCTACAAATCCAGCCCTACAGAAAACTCCAACCCAAGGAAGTTTACTACACTCACAAAGACTTAGGCAACAGATAATCCCCCGTCACCAGAAACCAAGGGGGAAAGAAGGACAAATAAATTCACAATACCACTGCCAAAAGCAAATCTAAAACAAACAAACATTAACAATCAATGGTCCTTACTCTCCCTCAACATTAATGGTCTAAACTCGCCTATAAAAAGACACAGGCTAACAGAATGGATACGAAGGCAGAATTCATCCTTCTGCTGCATACAAGAAACACACCTAAGCTACAAAGATAGACATTACTTCAGGATAAAGGGCTGGGAAAAGATCTTCCAATCAAATGGACCCAAGAAGCAAGCAGGTGTGGCTATCCTAATACCTAACAAGTTAAACTTCAAACCAAAATTAATCAAAAGAGATGAAGATGGTCATTTCATATTCATCGCAGGAGAAATCCATCAACAAAAAGTCTCAGTTCTGAACATCTATGCCCCAAATACAAGGGCACCCACATTCATAAAAGAAACACTACTAAAACTCAATGCTCACATAAAACCTCACACACTTATAGTGGGAGACTTCAACACACCACTCTCACCAGACAGGTCACTAGACAAGACCACCAATCAGAAACTGAACAAAGAAACAAAAGAACTAACAGAAGTTATGTCTCCACTGGGTTTAAAAGACATCTATAGAACATTCCATCCAAACACAAAAGAATATACCTTCTTCTCTGCTCCACATGGAACCTTCTCTAAAATCGACCACATACTAGGTGGCATAACAAACCTCAACAGATACAAAAAAGAAAAAAAAAATGGAGTAGTCCCCTGTATCTTATCAGACCACCATGCTTTAAAATTGGAATTCAACAACAACACAAATCGCAGAAACCCTACAAACTCATGGAAACTGAACAATGTGCAATTGCACCACACCTGAGTCAAAGAAGAAATAAAGAAAGAAATTAAGGACTTCCTAAAATTCAATGAGAATGAGGACACGACATATTTGAACTTATGGGACATCTTGAAAGCAGTGTTACGAGGGAAGTTCATTGCACTCAGTGCCCATATGAAGAAAACAGAGGATGGTCACATTAGAGAATTAACAGCTCAACTGAAAGCCTTAGAACAAAAAAGAAGCAAACTCACCCCGGAGGAATAGACGCCAGGAAATAATCAATTTGAGGGCTGAAATCAATAAAATAGAAACCAGGAAAACAATACAAAAAAATCAATGCAACAAAGAGTTGGTTTTTCAAGAAAATCAACAAGATAGTCAAACCTTTATCCAAACTAATGAAAAAGCAGAGAGAGAGAGAGATCATGCAAATTACCAAAATCAGAAATGAAAAGGGGACATAACAACAGACATAGAGGAAATCCAGACAACATTCAGGTCATACTTTGAAAACCTGCATTCTACAAAATTTGAAAATTCAAAGGAAATGGACAAATTTCTGGACAACTATCACTTACCAAAATTAAACCAAGAACAGACAAACAACTTAAATAGACCTATAACCTCCAATGAAATTGAAACAGTCATCGAAAGCCTTCCAACCAAAAAAAGCCCAGGGCCAGATGGCTTCAGTGCAGAATTCTACCAGAAATTGAAGGAAGAGCTAATTCCAATACTCCTCCAATTGTTCCACACAATAGAGACAGAAGGCACATTACCAAACTCTTTCTACGAGGCCACAATTACCTTGGTACCCAAGCCTCACAAAGATACAACTAAGAAAGAAAACTACAGACCAATATCCCTGATGAACATCGACACAAAAATACTCAATAAAATACTGGCAAACCGAATCCAAGAATACATCAGAGAAATCATCCACCATGACCAAGTAGGTTTCATAACTGGGTTGCAAGGATGGTTTAACATATGAAAATCTATCAACGTGATCCACCATATAAACAAACTGAAAAAGAAAAACCATATGATCGTCTCCCTAGAAGCTGAAAAAGCCTTAGACAAAATTCAACACCCTTTCATGATAAAGGTCTTGGAAAGATCAGGGATAACAGGAACATACCTAAACATAATAAAAGCAATATACAGTAAACCAACAGCCAACATCAAACTGAATGGAGAGAAGCTTAAGGCAATTCCTCTAAAATCAGGAACAAGACAAGGCTGCCATCTCTCTCCATATCTCTTCAATATTGTACTTGAAGTTCTAGCTAAAGCTATAAGACAACAAAAGGAGATCAAGGGAATCCAAATTGGAAAGGAAGAAGTCAAACTGTCTCTATTTGCAGATGATATGATAGTTTACATAAGCAACCCAATAAACTCTACCAGGGAACTCCTACAGCTGATAAACACCTTCAGCAAACTAGCAGGATACAAGATAAACTCAAAAAAATCAGTAGCCCTACTTTATTCAGACGACAAAGAGGCTAAGAAAGAAATCAGAGAAAGATCACCCTTTACAATAGCCACAAACAACATAAAATATCTCAGGGTAACGCTTACCAAACATGTGAAAGACCTATACAATAAGAACTTTGTGTCTTTAAAGAAAGAAATTAAAGAAGATACCAGAAAATGGAAAGATCTCCCATGCTCTTGGATTGGAAGGATAAATATAGTAAAAATGGCAATCTTGCCAAAAAGCAATCTATAGATTCAATGCAATCCCCATTAAAATCCCAGCACAATTCTTCACTGACCTTGAAAAGATAATAGTCAACTTTGTATGGAAAAACAAAAGACCCAGGATAGACAAAATAATCCTGTACAATAAAAGAACTTCAGGAGGCATCACCACCCCTGACTTTAAGCTCTACTACAGAGCTATAGTCCTGAAAACAGCCTGGTATTGGCACAAAAATAGACAGGTAGACCAATGGAATCGAATCGAAAATCCTGATATTAATCCACATACCTACAAACACCTGATTTTTGACAAAACAGCTAAAAAAATACAATGGGGGGGAGGAAAGCATCTTAAACAAATGGTACTGGCACAATTGGATTATGGTGTGTAGAAGACTGCAGATAGACCCATGTCTATCGCCATGCACAAAACTCAAGTCCAAATGGATCAAAGACCTCAACATAAATCCAGCCACACTGAACCTCTTAGAAGAGAAAGTGGGAGGTACCCTTGAACAAATTGGCATAGGAGACTTCTTCCTGAACATAACTCCAGTAGCACAGACACTGAGATCAACAATTAATAAATGGGACTTCCTCAAACTTAGAAGCTTCTGTAAGGCAAAGGACACAGTTGACAAGACCAAACGGCAGCACAGACTGGGAAAAATTTTTTACCAATCCTGCATCTGAAAAAGGGCTTATCTCTAAAATATACGAAGAACTCAAGAAACTAGTCAACAAAACACCAAATAGCCCTATTAAAAAATGGGGTACAGAATTGAAGAAAGAATTCTCAATAGAGGAAATCAAAGAGGCTGAAAGACACTTAAGAAAGTGTTCAACATCCTTAGTTATCAGGGAAATAAATGCAAATGAAAACAACTTTGAGATACCATTTTACTCCTGCCAGAATGGCTAAAATTAGAAACACCATTGACAACTTATGCTGGAGAGGATGGGGATAAAGGGGAACACTTCTTCACTGCTGGTTGGAGTGTAAACTCGTACAGCCATTTTGGAGATCAGTATTGCGGTTCCTCAGGAAAATGGGAATTAGGTTACCACAGGACCCAGCAATTCCACTCTTAGGTATATACCCAAATGACTCACATCCATGCAACAAAAACATGTGCTCAACTATGTTCATAGCAGAATTATTTGTAATAGCAAGAACCTTGAAGCAACCTAGATGCCCCTCAACTGAAGAATGGATAAAGAAGATGTGGCACATCTACACAATGGAATACTACTCTGCAGAAAAAAATAATAGAACCTTGAAATTCGCAGGCAAGTGGATGGAACTTGAAGAAACCATCTTGAATGAGGTAACCCAGTCACAAAAATAGGAACAGGGTATGTACTCGCTCATATATGAATTTTAGACCTAGAGCAAAGGATCACCAGCCTATAATACACACCACCAGATGAACTGAGATACAAGGTGTATTCTAAGAGATTCATATATGGTCCCTCACAAAAGGGGGAAGGGACAAGTCCCCCAGAGCACATGGGAAATGGGGAGCCAGTTAATGGAGAGAGAACTAGGAGAAAGAGAAGGGAGGAGAGGAAAATACATGTGACTAGATAGGTTGAGTCAGGATGAGAGGGGGGGCATAAAAAGGGAGCCATTACTGGTTTGAAAAGAAAACTGAACCTAAAGAAATGTCTAGAGAGCTACAAGTCTGACTCCAACTAATAATTCGAGCAACCATGGAAAGGCAACTATAAATGCCCTTCCCTGATAGTGAGATCATCAACTAAATTATTCACCATCATGGAGTCCTCATCTAGTACCTGATGGAAACAGAAGCAAACACCCATAACCACACACTGAGTAGAACCAGAATCCAGATGCAGAGAGAGGGGACAAGACCAGGTTGCAGAAACTCGCAAAGACAGCTGACCTGAACAAGGAGGAGCTTGGACCTCCCAGACTGATAGCTAGGAACCCAGCAAGGGACTGACTCAGACCCCCTGAATATGGGTCTCAGCTAGAAGGACTGAGCAGACTGGGGGACCTCAGACAGTAGAAATAGGATCTATTTCTGGCACACAAAAGGACCTTGCGGACACATTCCCCATGGAAGGATACCCCCTTAACCTAGAGACAGGAGAGAAGTCCTAGTCCCTACTTCAAATGACTTGACAGACTTATATGACCCAACCTGGATAACATAGCCCTACAAGTGAAATGGGGGTGGGTGGATGGGAGGGGAGGGTGGCCAGGGTGCATGTCACAGTGGAAAGAGGGTAAGAGGGAGGGAGGGAAGGAGGGAAGGAGGGATGGAGGAAGGGTTGGAGGGTTGGAGGGAAGAAGGGAGAGGAAACTGGGATCCACATGTAAAATTATATTATTATTAAAAGAAGAGGGGAAAAATGCTGCTGGATTTTATATGTATGTATGTATGTATGTATGTATGTATGTATGTATGTATGTATATAAATAATGCTTTGACTTCAAAATTTAAGCCTAAGGACAAGTTACTGGGGAAAAGGATTTCTAATTTTGTTTTCACAGAAAATGAAAAGCTCTGGATCCCTTCCAGAATAATGTGGTTTGATCAAGCAAGATCCCCTGAAGCAACATCACTGGGACAATGCAGCCTTGCAGACCACCACAGCCAGGATTTCTGCATCTTCTTAGAATTCTCCCATGACAGCGCCCCCTACCAGCAGGAAGCAGCTTGAAAAGAACGACACCCAAATTCCCAAATATTGTTTATAAATGTTTGTTTTCATTTTTTTAAAAAGGCATGTATAATTATGTCCAGCATAAAATAAATGTTTTTTAAAAAAGAAAAGAAAGAAAGAAAGAATGAATGAAAGAAAGGGCATATGGCCCCATATGGCCATTCCTCAGGTTGCTCCTAAGTATTTATTTTCTTTATTATTTTTAAGTTTTAAAAATTTGAGACACAATATCATTCAGTAGCTCAGGCTGGCTTTGAGCTAGTGATGATCCTCCCAAGTGCTAGGGTTACAGGTGTGTTCCACATGCCTGGCTCCTGGTTTTTAAGCGCCAGCCCCCATTACCTCCCAAGACCCAGGATGAAGCTGGGACAGACAGCCTGGGAAATGCTGGCCCATTGGCTACAGCCAGAAGCAGAGCAAGGATGAGTCTGGCTGTGTAGAACACGCAGAGGGGCTGTGGGGATCCTGTGGCTGAGTAACAAGGAAAGGTGCAGTTTCCTGTTCTCCACTGCCAAAGGAGCCACAACAGACAGGGTAGGTAACAGAGTGGCGAGAAGAACCTAGGAGGGGGCAGCAGTCAAGAAGACGAAAGGCACCAGCAAAGTAGATGCAATTGAGTTTTGGACGACCGGACTCAGCAAATGCAAAAGGTGTGACATGGGCCTGGGCAAGTAGATGCTGCAATGAAGTAAACTGAGTGTTCAGAAAGATGGGGCAATTCTCAGGTGACTGAAGAAAAAGAAAAAGTTCACTAGATAATGTGAGGCAAAGAGGCTCCCTGGAGCTCCACGGTATCCCAAGCTCTCGGAGGTCTAGGGGCTCAGACACCCTTTCATCTCAGAGGTAGGGCAGTATGGCTTATATAGGCTGGGGGAGCTTTGAGACTTTCCACTCCCCATAGCTGTCTGCAGCTCCTCACCCACAGGGCCTGATAATGGAACTATTCATACAACAGGCACTTACTAGGCACCTACTGTGTGTCAGGCACTAGGCCTGACAGGTAGCAGGTGAGAGAAGTAGACCAGAAACATTCAGGCATTATTTTCTAGTGGCCTACAGTATCTGTGACTATAACCTTGATTCCTCAGAAGGAGGTGGAGCTGTTTGGAGGCCATGGCTTCTATTAGCACAAAAGGCAGCGTCTCAGGTTCTAAAAAGCCTGGCACACTCAGCATTCCTAGTCTCCTTGGCTCACCAGTAGGGAGGGGGTAAGAACACAGCCATATTAGTCCTCTGCAGGGTAGGTATCTCCTGGCCTCGAACAGCAGCTGGTTTGGGACAGGAGCCTTCACTTCCTAATTCTGCCCCAGCAGGGCCAATAGTAATCTGGATATTCTGAGTTTGTGAAGTCCATCAGAAATAGTTTCACTGACCCCTCTCCTCCCCTCGGTGGCCAGCAACTGGCTGAGCTTTATTACATCTAGATATACTCTCGGCAGATGAATCCAAAGTCAGCCTCTACCTTGCTGAGGACCTTGTCCAGATTCTGGCTGAATCCCACATGTATGGGACATGCAGGCTCCTTCCTCTCCTTCACTGGTATTCCCTCAAAATCCTAGGAGTTAGCCTCTGGGGCTGTGACTATGGGTGAGAGAGATATGCTCAGCCCAGGACCGCACAGACTTGTGGTAGGAACTTAAGCAAACCTTAGTGAGAGCTGAAGTGTAGTTATCCAGTGAGTGTGGACACCAAGGTGTCAGGCGGTCATCTTTTGATGTCACCTCAACACACAATCACAGCTTCTCAACAAGGGATAGGCAGTTAGGCATGCTCCCCAAATTACTAGTGATGGCGGTTTGGGGAGTTCAGGGGTATAATGGGAGAAAGCAGGCTCTGCTGTGGAGCCATGAAGGTTGCCTGAGATGGTGGAGGCTAAGCAGGACGGTCTAAGGAGGCTGTTTTCCTGAGTTCTAAGAGGACAGCTGGCTAGTCTATCAATGAACTCATACTGGGAGTCATGGGGAAGACTTTTTTTCAAATATAATTTATTTTTATATGCATTGGTGTTTCGCCTGCATGCATGTCTGTGTGAGGCTGTCGGATCTTGGAGTTACAGGCAGTTGTGAGTTGCCATGTGGGTGCAGGGAATTAAACTCAGGTCCTCTGGAAGAGCATTCAGTGCCCTTAACCGGTGAGCCATCTCTCCAGCCCCCATGGGAAGACTCTTAAAGGCAAAATCATGTATTTTCTTCAGTGACTGGAGGCTTTCTGTTGAGATGGATTTTCTTAGGGCAGTCAGCCCCAAGGAAATGTTCTGTAGGACCCAAATCCATGAAGCATTGTTTGTGGTTATTTAAGTGTGGGAAGAACTTAAGGCTTTTGTTTCCCACAGAAACCACACACCATATCACACCAGCACACTAAAGGCCCTGAAAAGGCTGACAGTGGCAAAATGTTTCTAATATATCCCATCCAACACTTCTCACAAGTACTTGGCTATGGCATTGTGGGTGGAGGGAGAACACATCAGTATGCTTCAGAAGAACCTTGATCCATAGTTCGAGAACAAGACAAAGTGTGACTTTTAGTTTCCAAGGAGCCCACTGCTGGAGATGTTAGGATGGCCTGCACACACACACACACACACACACACACACACACACACACACACACACACACACCTGGTCTCTCTGTACTAGTCCTGGTCAGCCTCCCCTCAGTGCCTTGGCCAAACATCCCAATGCCATCCTTACAACCCCATCCTCTAGCTCTGTAGTAGCTGGATCCCAACAATGAGGGACAAGGAAGAGACTTACAGGGGCAAGGGCGTTTGAAGGACATGTAATCCTTGGAGCAGAACAGCGGAGCCAGCCTGCCCACGAGCACAGCTCTGACTTCTTGAGGGGACAGCCCCTCCACTCACCTGTGGAGACACAAACAGGCAGGTGATGGGATGCCTATAGCACCTGCCATGTTGATAGGCTGTGTGTTTATAGCACTTGAACCATCATTTTATTGGGTAGAACTTATGAACATGCCTAGGCTGGGATCCCTGGGCTACAAGGCGCGGGGTATGGATACAGGGGTAGGGTGAGAGGGGTCACAGTGATGTGTGGTTGGGGTCACAGTAATGTGTGGAGGGTGGATCTCTCTTTCTCTTGGGAAGACCCAGGAGTGGAGTGTGATACCATGGAGTCCTACTCTGGAAGACTCACTGTTCCTACATCTTCCATAGACTATAGCATCCTGAGTGCCTTAGGGCTGGGCAGATCCAAGACTGGTCCAAAGTGTTCTTTGCATAGGGGAAACACCCAGAGGAGAGAGAAGCTTGCTCAAGGCTCCGTGGCTGTCTTTGGAAGGGGATTTCCAGACTCCAAGCTCAAACTGTATTTGATTTTTCTCTAAGAACCCAGAGTACTTGTTTCCTCCTCACTTTGTTCATGAGGAAACTGAAGCTCAGAGACGTCTTGTAGCTTGACGAAGATCATACAGCTGCCAACTACAGGCTGGAGTGAGACTCCAGGCCTGTTTTTCTCTCATACCCCCAGCAACCAGCACATCCCTTTGGAAGGTACATAATATATTAGGTCACCAATTTAGAAATAAAAGTCAGTGGGAGGAAAATGCCTCTCCTTTACCCCAACCTATTCCCACATGAACTCTGTGTGACACCTGGATTTTCGATGGCTCTAGGTTATTCCAGGTCACTTTAATATTACTCTACAAGGGGAAATATTTTCAGAGCAATGTCCTCTCATTCCACCAAAGATATGAACCCAGCCAATCCCTTCTTGTGTGTCCCCAAATGACACGGTGTGGGCTTTTGGTTTTTATCAAGTGGCACACTTGATTTCAGACGCTAAAATGCACTTTATTTTTATTATTTTATGTGGATGGGCATTTTGCTTGCTCATATGTCTGTGTCCACTCACATGCCTGCTGCTCTTCGAGGCCAGAAGAGGACTTTGAATCCCCTGAACTTAGCATTTCAGACAGTTGTCAGCCACCTCATACATGCTGGGAACCAAACATAGGACCTCCGGAAGAGCAACCAGTGCTATTAACTTCTGAGCCATCTCTCCAGCCCCCTAGAATGTACTTCTGGGGGTGTTCAGTCCAGGAGGAAACAGCCTACCCCCTCCCTCAGTCTCAGAGACCGCCAGCGTCCCTGACACTGGGGACTGAATCATGTAGCCAGACTTTACCTGTGAGAGAGTCAGCCCCAGAGGTTCTGAGCTCTGCCGCACTTAGGGGCCCCTTTCAGGTATTTTCTGTCCCAAACAGGCGCAGAGTTTGAACGGAGCCCATTGGTGAGCACACTGCATGGGAACACTGGCCTTTTGGTTTAGTAAGTGCACAAGGGAACTGTCTTTGGGCTGCCTTGACTCTGGCCAAAGGGCTTCATCCCCCTTGAATGTCACATCCTTCCTGGGAAAGCAGGGATAAGTTTGGAGCATGCTTCAGGAGTACCCCGTGTGTGTGACAGGCCTCACGATGCTCACTTTGTTCTCTGTGGGGCAGGAGGAATGCAGCTGATCTGGGGACACCTCTGTAGGTAGTGACTTGCCACTCACCGTTCACATTGTTCCAGCTTTCCCAGTGTGAACCCTAGGCTGGCCTGACATCCACTCTTGGTCTCCATAGAAACCAAGGGAGAGTTTTGACCTAGGGAGGTAGGGTAGGAGGTGATTTTCCAGGCTGCTAAGAGAACCAATTACACACAGAAGAGTAAAGAAGAATTTTAAGGTCTATGACCTTTGCTTTCAAAGGCCACATGTGAGAACTGATGTCGACATTCACGTCTGTGGATGTGCAGGGGCTATCATGCTTGTATGCATATACATACAGGTGTATGTAAAGGAGGACATGTGAGTGAGCTGACAACTCATCCTATTGCTTCAGAATAGTTTGTGTGTTCGCATGCATGCCCACATGTGCACAAATGCATGCCTGTGCATGCCTGTATGTGTGTGAAGGCCATTCTCTACCTTAATTCCTTTAAACAACGTCTCTCACTGAACCTGGAGCCAGCAATACCCAGAAATCCTGTCTCTATCTCCACTCCCAGCTTTGGGGTTACAGGTATACATGGCCTCTGCTGTTTTGTTTGTTTTTTGTTTTGTTTTTTGATGCAGATGCTGGGATCCTAACTCAGGTCCTCACACTTACAGAGAGTCTCTTATCCATTGAGCCATTTCTCCAGTCCTTGAGAAGTCTCTTTTAGAGACAAAATGGACACATCAATCCCTTGCTCAAACGCCTTCCACAGCTCCCTGACACCTTCAGGAAAATGTCCAGTTCCTCACCCAGCATCCACAGCCCTGGGGTCCTCTTAATTCTCCAGTGCACTGGGTGAGGGGCTTCCAGAGTCACCCAGAGACTCTGAAGTGAAACCTGATAATTCACCAGGCATGGTGGGATGGGCAACTCACAGCCCAGGGCCTAAGAATCCCTGTATTACATGTGGGTGGAAGCTCAGTCAAGTAGACAGTCCGACGTGGGAGACTTTGGGGACACTTGGTTCTACACATGTGGTTCACATTAGCCAAACTCTAAGTGCCACTTAAAGTCCCCTGTCCTATTAGGACAGGACCTTAGGGATGAGGAAAACATTTCAATTTTGCAGATAAGGAAACAGGTGGTTTCCTGCTCAAGGTCACAGAAAGGAGATCAAGGAAGAGCTGTGTGCACAGGAACCATGCCACACCTGATGTCCTTCAGTTACTGCCTGTGGCATCTGTGGAGATCTGCTGCCCTTGGTGTTCTAATTAGCCCACGATCACACTACAGTGGGTCTCTTGGACTTCAGGGCTGTTTTCTCTCCCTAGCATATTGTTCCTGGCCTGTCTATTTGGAGAACTACTATGGTGCCATCAAACCCCAGCTTTCAAGATCTCTTCATAAAACTTCTTTAACTGCTGGTGACAGATCAGTAACAAAGGGAGAGCTTCCCCAGCATGTGACATCCTTAAAACCAACTCTAAATGATCCTAGACACAGAGCATTTGGAAGCATGGAAGAGCATCATGGTCTGTGCACACTAGCTTGAAGCTCAGTTATAGGACATTGTCAAAAGTATCCGGAATATTGGTGTAAGTCAAACTTAGCCTGATACTACAGTATCAGGTATGGTACTATGCAGAGATAACCTTCAAGTAATACTCCATGTGCCAAAAGGCAGGATTTCTCTTTACACAGTTGTTAATCTCCACATATCCTGTTGCCTATTGTGACACTGATGTCTGTCACAGCCAGGGTTACCATTCCCTGTACTGTGGACCACAGCTAACACTTTACACATAGCCTCTGGCTGTACTTTCCCAGCATGCTCCTCATCCAGGCTCTCAGATCCTTGGCAACATAAAGAACAGCTTTTCTTATCCTTTGAGATTTTCATTTCTTGTTTCTGTTTTTACTTTTTAAGACCCGGTCTCATATGTAGCCCATGCTGGCTTTGAACTCAAGACCCTCCTGCTTCAGCCTTTTGAATGGTGGGTTACAGATGTGTGCCACCATACCTAGGGCTCCATGCATGATAGGCAAGCACTCTATCCTTGATCCATATCCCTAGCCTTCAAGAGGGGTTCTTTGAACTCTAAAGAAGCAGCAAGATGTTCAACCTCCCAGTCTGTTTTCTCCTTCCTCTGTCCACTAGAGGATCTCCAAGTGACCCACAGGAATACCAATGCCTGGTGCATTAGACACTCTGGGCAAAACTCATTGTGGTCCTCAGGAGAAAGCAGCTAGATGCATGGTGTCTGTGTGAACAAGTACTCATCCAGGTTCCTGCATGTGAACACAGCCATGACACAGTGATGAGAGCAGCCAGACATGCCTGGCTCAGATGGGCTGAGACCATGGTTTTGCGTCTGTAGGAAGTGCACCGCATCTGTTCTGGTGAGTGTGGGCCCATTTACCATTCACCATTACCCTGCCCTCCTCTCCCTGAGCCCAGCATCAGAGACTCAGCTTTTTCCTGCTGTGACTCATCTCTGACTGGATTGTCTGGCTGGAAATGCAAGAGAGAGTGGGCAGGCAGCACTCCAGGCTTTGAAGTGGCTGAATGGTGTGTGGCTAGATCACGTCATTTGTGCATCTCTTTATGTTCCTGCTCCTGGAATACTTCCACTCTGGGTTTGTGAGACACTCAGACCTGGATAAAGGAGGTATGGGATCTACTGGGGAATAGTTCCAGGGGAGACTCAGTACCAAGACTGGAGTTGGATCCAGGAGCCAGCTGCCTCATGTAAGAGGACAATACCAGACAGGGAAGGGCTTTGGGTATGGGCTGGAGCTCTAGCTACGTCTTGGAAGCCATGTGACATACCTGGCTACTGCTGCCCCATGCTGTCAGCTAACCAGGTCCTCAATATGAACCTCAACTTTACAGATGACAGTTCTGAGATACAAAATCAGAAAGGGGACTGGCAGGGAGTGAGCCACTCTGCCCAAAGAGGGCTCCTGGGAAGATTCATAGCCGGGCAGCCACCGGGTCAGCTCTCATGGAAGACCTCTCTGGGCTTAGGGTGACCCTGAACAACAGGCTATGGGTGAGAGGCCTCTCACTGGTTCCTTGTGTACCAGTTCTTGGGAGTTGCTGCTGAAACCAATCTTTGACTGTCAGTGTCCACACACACATCTCCCACTAGAGGTGGCGCTACAATGGCAATGTCATGTATGTTAGATGACAAGGGAGACAGAGTAGAGACAGGTGTGCAGATGTGGCACCGTACATTTATATAAAGCAGCTGCGGTGGGCTTTGGTAGGAGGGTGGTAGGTGAGCAGCAATAAGAGAAGGTCAGGCAGCTGGGAGGATCCCTGGGGGAGGAGACTCCGGTTGAGTGCAGCAGAGCTCTAGAGCCCTGGGTGGGAAAGAGCGGGTGAGTTTGACAGAAGTGTGGATCTGAGATAAGAGGGGGAGAAAGGGGAGGTGGTAACTATGGTCCTGAGTCTGCTCAAGCGCAAAGGGGAGAACTGCAGACTGTAGGTGTAAATGTCACAGATAACCTAGCACCCGGCCTGGCCCACAGGAAGTGCAGAGTGACTACTGAGTGAATGAATGATGTCATCTCGCAGGGCTTTGTTCCCTGGGTCTGTGGGTGGGTATGTGATCACTCCGCAGGAAGGAAGGAAGTGAGAAACTTTCATGGACTTGGTTAGACACACTGCTCTTACCCCAGCAGGGCTAACACCAGCAACACAACTTTGTCCTGTCACAGGAAGGGACTCAGCTGGGCACTTCCTCAATCTCGAGGTTCATGCCTCTGTAAGTGCTGCAAAGTCACACACTATTTATCCTGTGGTTAAAGGCAAGAGAGTGAACTCAGCGGTGGACATGAGGAAGAGTGGGAGAAGACAATGGCCACAGAAGTGAGCAAGAGACCTTGAAGCTCACT
This sequence comes from Cricetiscus sungorus, assembly GCA_030556225.1. Lineage (NCBI taxonomy): Eukaryota > Metazoa > Chordata > Mammalia > Rodentia > Cricetidae > Cricetiscus > Cricetiscus sungorus. The sequence continues at coordinate 41,613,143 of JANBXA010000729.1, read as the reverse complement.
GATGGGTGCCCGAGGTCTGATGTTATTAGAGATAGGGTGTGTGAGCACCTCTACTTCTCTGGGCAACATCTGGACACTCGTGTGCTGTACTGGATTGGTCAAGATCTGTCTGGAGGGTTTTGAATCTCTACTTGCCCTAATTTACCAGAATTATTCCTCTATAGCAATGGTTCTCAACCTTCCTAATTCTGTGACCCTTTAATACACTTCATGTTGTGGTGACCCCCTGCCATATTTTTGTTGCTACCTCATAACTGAAAATTTGCTATTGTTATTAATCATAATGTAAATGTTTTTGGAGACACGGGTTTCCACAGGGGTCATGATCCACGGGTTTGAGAACCACTGCTCTACAAGGTCAAGTCCCACCACTGTGGCCAAAGCATAGAGCTCTGATGTCATAGGCAATGCCATGAGCTGCAACGTCTGCAAGCCGGTCTGGTACTGCCCAGGAGTATACCAAAGCCTGACTCAGGGCTCGGTGACATCAGAACAGACTCAGGCAGGTATTAATTATAATAATGAAATATGACATAATCCCAATGTGGCCACCAATAAGAGAGGGCAGAGTGAGCAAATTATGGTATGCAGTTATAGTAGCCATGAAATCACGTTTTTCAAAAATTTTGATAACATATAGATCCTCAGTATAATGTTAAATTTAAAAAAGAATTCTGATTATTTTAGAAAAATAACACAGGCTATAGATCTGTGCATGAAACTTATTTTGTAGAAGAAAAACACAAAGAAGGCATTCACACACAGCAAAAGATTAGGAAAGAAATAGAATACATTGGAGGGATTAAGGAGAGTTTTTCATGTATTTTATATTTTTTAATCGTATCTGGAATTTTCTAAAGTGAAACATTGATTTTATAATCTGAAAGATCATCAAAACAAAGATTCATAAAAGAATCTTTTGTGGTAGAAAAGTAGCTGGATAAAATAGTCAATGCCAGTTCACTGAAAAAGGCTAAAGCTAATTTGCCTTTGAACTTTTCTTTTACTACTGATTCTTGAAAGTTAGCTTGCCATCAAATGCTGATAAGAAGGTTCATTAAGACCCTTGAAAAATGATCTCTTTTTGTGGTAAGGAGGATTGATCTCAGGGTCTTGTATATGTGACACAAGTATATCCTACTACAAGGCTACATCACCCACAAACCTGGGATTCTGTAAACATTTTTTTTTGTTTGTTCGTTTTTATTTTTGTCACTAAGTAACCTAGGCTGGCACTGAACTCACTCTGTAGTCCAGAGTTGCCATGATCCCATGCTTCCCTTGCATCAGCCTGCAGAGTGATTGGGATTACAGTTTGCATCACCAGGCCCTGTACTCCTCATTCCTTTAACATCCATCACATTATCCCTGGTACTTAAGCAAGTCTTTAAAAAAATATTTATTCTTTTTCTTTCCTCTGTGTCTGTGTGTGTACACAGGTGCTCATGTGTGCACATGCGTGTGCCTTGGAGGTCAGGAGAGGGCATGAGGCCTGGTTGAGCTGGAGTTACAGGTGCCTCTGAACCACCCTGTGGGTGCTGGGAACCAAACTCTGATCTTTTGCCATAATAGCAACAAGCGCTCCTAAACACTGAGCCATCTCTTCCTGCTCCTGAAGGGAGTTGTGTTTGCCAAATATTTGAGGGAATGGTGTCTCCCTTACTGTAACATTTTGTTTTTCATCAATCTGAACACTTGGCAAGAATATTAAAAATAGCAGACCTCCTGTTTCGCAAGACACCTTATGATTTTGCAAAGCATACTAAATGTTGAGTGCCATTCTAGTCTCAGGAGACATCACAGCGAGTGATATTGCTGAGGGGAGGTAATAGGCAAAAAAGGGCTATAGATGTTGGAGGTGATAAATGCTGCAGAGAAAACTGGAGAGGTGTACATAATGAGTGGAGACTGCTCTTTTAAGTCAATTTGACTAAATGAGTTTGATAATTGTTTGAATAGAAAAAAAAGGAGTGTCTAAAAACATGATAGCCCATGGACTTATAGTAAACACCTTCATTTTCAGCTCTCAGACACAAAATGATTAGAGTTCTCCATAGAGGAATCATCTTGATAACTAATTGCATGCCACTGGAGTTAAAACTGTGCTAATTATCAATTTCACAAACTTGTGTAAAATTGTGGAGAGTCATGTTAAGTATTCCATACCTAGCTTCTGTCCTTAACCTTCTAGAGCCTCAGTGTTCTTTACTTACATAGTGGGAATGATTATAGGATGTGCCCCCCTCCCACCCCATCTCCATTCTACCAGAGTGCTGTTGTCTGGAATCAAACAGCTGATGCTTGTGCTTACAAAATCAAGTGTGAGGAGTGTTTACAACACAGACATGGCAGGGCCCCTGGTCACGGTCCATGGATGCAGTTACATGCCTTCGATGCATTATTTCTTTAGTCTATACAACCATCCTGATTGGTGTGCAATCAATACTCAGTCCATTTTCAAGACAACACTGAGGCTGCGAACGGGAGGCCACCTGCCCAGAATCAAATGCTGTAAACTTGGCCTCTAGCTCCAAGAGCTGTGTTTGCAGCCACAACTCTATCTTGTGCTGCTCACTTGCCAAGGAGCAAGCATCCCTGGCCTCAGTTTCTCTTTAAGGAAGCTGTGAGCTGATTAGTGTCTTCCTGTGTCCTATCCCATGCTTGGCGCATGTTTGTGACTAGGGTTTCAAATGACAGTGATGTCCTCCGAGGGTGTCCAGCTGATTATTACCAAAGACCATGACCACCCCACATCCCCATCACCTTCCCTATCAGCTGTGTTCCAAATACTGAGTGAAGCAGCAGAACAAACCTAATTAGCTTCTGATGAACTCCTTTGGGAAGAGGGGGGGAGAGGGTTATAGAAGATGCAGGGAATGGGATACCCTAGTGAGTGAATGGGGGAGGGGTGGAGGAGGCTACGAAAGAAGGAGAGAGGGACTTCTGAGAGAAGAACAAGGAGGCAGCCATTCTGTTCAGCAACAGGTGGACACATTTCCTGGTTTCATTCCAGTTCTAGGTGGCAGGGACACGAGAGTCCTCTGCTTTCTTTCCACCAATGCTCCTGGTTTCCTACACCCTCTATGTCCTCCTCCCCCACAGATGCTCTGACTGGTCTTCTCTGGGCCCAAGGCCCCAACTGCCCAGACTCAGGCAGCTCTTAAGTTCAAACCATGCTGTCTGTCACCAGCTCCAGTTCCGTTGTTAAATCATCACAGAGGGTACCCTTCTGACTCATGGTAACCTCCTGGGCTTCTTTTCACATGTTGGAACCATCACCGTGGCTCACCTAAGCCACCCCCATGGGAGGTAATCCTCCCTTCACCCAAACCACAGTGACCCACTGGGGTGTGAAGATTCCTTTGTACAGAGTATGATCATGTGGGATGTCTCAGCCTGGGGCAGCAAGTACCAGCCAAAGGGAAAAGGGGCAGAGCACACCTCGTAATCAGTGAGCTTCTTACAACCTGGACAGAGGCATAGAGAGAGGGTCTGGGCAGGGCAGAGGATGCCAGCAAGTGCCCGAGAAAGAAGCTAAAGAAAAATCTTGTTTTGCAACGAGTTGTCAGTAGAACCAAGGAAACCAAAGACTGTCTTAGAGGGTGGAAAAGAGGGCAGCATCTTGCTCCTTCACATCAGGGAAGCTCACTTTGTCTTAGAAAATGACACCTGTGGCCAAATGCAGTCAAGTACTAGATGCATGTCTGCTGTCCCAGAAGAATCGGCTAATGATCTGGAGTCACCTTCCATGTGTTTCAGGCAAGGGAAACTGAAGCTTAGAGAAGTCAAGTGTCTTGCCTAAGACCACAGAGCTAGGGATCAGTCAAAGGTGTTTTATGGCTCCAAAGTTTCTGCACAGTCCACTAACAGAATCATGTCTGCTTTTCAAAGAGGGAAACTGAGGCACCCGGTGGTGAAGTCAGCAGTTCTAGTATGCAGTCCTATAATTGAGAACCTAAAGGGCCCTCTGTTGGCCCTCCGGTGCACTTAGACTCAGTGAGTCAAGACTCTTGTAGCCCCTGCTTCTCTGGTATGTTTGTCACTTAGGTCCACTTCCTACCCTGGGTTTGACTGTCTATGCTGGCACTGGAGTGACTGAGGACAGTAGTCCAGAGTCGACACTACCTGCCTGTTCCCGGACTGCAGAGCCCAAAAGACAACCAGGAAGGGGTGCAGGAGTCAGCTGGAGCAGAGTGGGCATTGCCCAGCTTGGGAAGGAACCTGGAGAGAGGTGGCAGTGCCATTCAGCGCTGCTCAGTCAGCCGAACCGCCACCTCCGATTCAGCTTCGGGCCCTTCCCAAGAGATACACTTGGGAAAGTCTGCTTTAACCGGGGGTGGGGGGTGGGGTGAGGGGAGGCGAGGAAGGTCCTTCTGTTCTAGGTGCTACAATATCAGGAGCATGGTCCAGGCGACCCGCGCGTTGGAGCGTCAAACTTCCTGGCTTAAGGTGGTGGGAGAAGGTTCAGACTCAAACTCCATAGAACCTCAGTCTTTCTCCTCTCCCACCACAGACAAGAGTGCGCCCTAAGAGTCTTCCTGAGTGGGCTAGTCCGCAACCCTCCAAACCCAGGGCACGGGGCTTCCACCGCTGGAGGATACTCGTTTGAGACTCAGGCAGGAGGAAGACCCCAGGTTCCTTGCCTTTCCCGGGGGGGTGGTGGGGGGGGGCTCGGGGATGCTAGAGCAGGAACCGCAGGAGTCCCGGGAAGCCGCTCAGTTCAGCGCGCGCTGAGGTTCCGCTCCGGACCGCGTCCCCCGCCGCCCAGCGCGTCCCCGGCCGCCTGCGTAAGCCACCGGGACCCCTCCACGGCCCTCCCCGTGCCCCGCGCCCCTTACTCGGCTTGGCTGCCGCGCTCCGCTCGGTGCGCCGTAGTGCCGGCTCCAGCTTCGGTTCCAGCTCGGGTCCCGCTCGGGCTCCGGCTCTTGATCGGATGCCGCGGCGCTCGGGCTGGGCTGGGACTTCGCGCCGCTCCGCCTGGGCCTGCTGTGCGTGCAGGGGCGGGGCGCACCGGCGGGCCCGGCCGAGCGGACCCGCGCCCGCGATCTCCAACCGAGCCGCTGGCAGCGGTCTCCCGGGCCCTGCCCTGCCCTGCCCTGTCGCAGCCCCGCCTCGCCGCCCGTCGCCGTCTCCGCACCGCCGCTTGCGCCACCGTCAACCTCTTGAGTCCTCCTGGGCGGCGGCGCGGCTCCTGGGTTTCAGATCGGCGGCGGCGCGGCCCGGGTCATTGCTGAGATAGGGACGCGGGGGAGGTGGGAGAGCCGAGCCGCGCCCCTCTGCGCACAGCCAGCCCGACACCCACACAGCGGCGGGCGGGCGGGGCAGGGCGGCAAGGAGGCCCAGGGATGCAGGGAAGCCAATGCGCCTGGCAGACCTGTGAAGGGTGGACGGATTGACACGTGCAGAGAAGGGTGGGCCAACCATATATCAGGGAAGGACATCCAGACAGGTTGGACAGAGGCGGGAGCACAGGGTGGTGGTGGCAGGAGGGACACAGCCTGCTGGCCTTTGAGATGGGCAGAGGAGCCTGTCAGGGCCGCTGGTTCCCAGCTGCTAGAATTCCCTTCACATAGTCTTGGTCGAGGCCTCCAATCTGAGCTGCCAGCAGACCTATTTTCTCCATCCTTTGCCCACTCAGTGCCCTCTGTCTTGTAGCTCAGTCTTGGCAGATGAAAGCCTGCCTTAGAAGATCCTTGGCTCAGGGGAGGGGCATGAGTTCCAGCTACTCCTCTGCATTCACCCCACTTTAGGAGCATCAGGCATATCCCATTCCATCCCATCGCATCCCATCACATCCCATCCCATCCCACCGCATCCCGTCCCATCTCATCCCATCCCATCCCATCCCATCCCATCCCATCCCATCCCACCGCATCCCACCGCATCCCATCCCATCCTATCCCATCCCATCCCATCCCATCCCATCCCATCCCATCCCATCCCACCGCATCCCGTCCCATCTCATCCCATCCCATCGCATCCCATCCCATCCCATCCCATCCCATCGCATCCCATCCCATCCCATCCCATCCCATCCCATCCCATCCCATCCCATCCCATCCCATCCTTTTTCATCATTACCACAAGGTCCCTGTTTATTGCACATCTAAGTATATTGGCGTGCTCTACAGTTACTGGTAGAATCATTCTGAATATTTATTCACCTGGGAGAGCCCTGCAAGGGCTGCTATGTGGGTGGGCCTGTGGGAGGCCTACACAGGATGGCACTTGGTAAATCTGACCAGTGAATCCATGAATTGAGGCTTTGCCAACCCTCTCCAAAGACACATTTTATTGGTGAGTGAGCTGAGGTTTAAAAAAACAAGGACATCTGAAACCCTGATGCCTGCCACTGCCTGAGAAGTGGTTCTCAAAAATAAAACATGATGACAAAGAGCTGAACATGTTGATGATAAAACCTTGGGGAAACAGAGGAGCCCTGGGGACCTCGTAGGAGAGAAGCGAGGCAGCTGCAAGCCCCCACAGGGAGGTGGGGACAGAGCAGCCTCCAGGAGAAAACAGATGACTTTGTGCCTCAGCTCCATCAGGCACCATGGCCCCTGCTTCCATGTGGGGAGTCAGGATTAGATCCCTCTCCCAACCTCCTTGGGCAGCTGTTCATTTGGGACTCTGCCTCCTTGACTGGCCCCTTGGTCCCTTCCCATACCTACAGGGGTTCATTTCAGCTCATTGGGGTTGTCATGGTGGTGGGGGGCTGAGATATGTGATTAGAATGAAGGATCCTAAGAAAAGGCCTAGGTGGGCCCTTTGTCCAAATCCAAACATTTATTTATTTCGTGGATGAACAAATGAAAGACCAGGAAAAGAGGAGAGTGGACCAAACCAGGGAGCCAGGCCTGGAGGCTGACTCCTAGGCCACAGCTCTGGCAACTGCACACAGAATGGCCATGCCTTCTGAGCAGACATCAGTTGGTCCATAGCAGATGGAAACTGTAGTTGCTGAATAGTCACTCTTGGGCAAGCCTGAGTGTGCATGTGTTTTAGGGGTATGGGATGTGGGCATGGCTCATTTGGAGTGGGAAGGACACAGCCCTAAAGAATTCATTGGTTTATACACTCCACCCTCTCATTTGAGTATCTCTGACAGATCTGTGCCTCAGATCTAAAAGCAGTTTCAAGTTGAGTTGGTGAGGCTGAGTCTTGCTTTAAGGAGTTGGATTGTGACCACATGTCTGCCATCTCTGTACCCATCCACAAATACATATTAGAGTAGGACATGAGCAAAACACCAAAAAGGAGAAAAGAGAAAATAAAGCCACTCATTTTAATACTGCATTTTCTTTATCCTTAGAAAAGTTGTGTAATTCTGCATATATCCTTAAATAGAGTGAGCTTACTGAGTGTGGCCTCTTTCCTCACCTGTGTCACAGTTTGAAGTGCTGCCTAGCACTGTACTTGCCCTGTATTTTATTTTACTGTTTCCCTATTGCTGTACATCTAGTTTGTTTCCTTTTTCTACCTGCAGACAGCACTGCAGTGGACATCCTGATGTCTATGAATATCCTCTGTACCAGTGGGTGTATATTTCATGGATATCAGGGATGCACAGGGATATCTGGCATCTGCTCCATCAAGAATCAGTAGGGAGGTTGGCGAGGGGAGCCAGCCTCTCAGGGACTCATGTGGTAATGGTAGGGTTTGAACATATGCCCAGAGTACATGTGTTAGAATTACCAGTGCAACAGGTTGAAAGGGGGATCTCTTAATAAAGAGATGACCCAGATGTTATGAAGGGATTAGTGTCATTATTGAGGGAGTGGCTATTTTCAGAGTGAAATCCTTAGCTGTTCTACTCCCTCATCCTCTTCACTAAGGGGGTACTTGTACACATACTATGATGTAGCACTAAGGCCCTCTCAAAGTCTGGCCCTTGATCTTGGATTTCTGAGCCTCCAGAGCTAAAAGCCAAATGTATTTCTCTTCATTATAAATCACCACTCTGTTGTATTCCACTATGTAATGAACTAAGGGGACTTCTCAGGACAATGCACTGTTGAGAGTCCCCAAAGGCTGGCTGTCAAGACTTACCTTAGAGTGACAGTATATTCATGCTACCTTAGCCACTAATGGGGAGCTGTTTCCTTCCCCAAGTAATTTCACTTTTTAAAGAACAGGTCCCTTAAGTCTTCTGGTTCACTGTCTAAAGGTCTCTTTATGGAAGTATGGTGCAATGCTTTTCCCGTCTTGAACTATACCATAAAGAAACAGTATCTCTACATGGCCTTGATCTTGAGGGTAGGGGCACTGAGATCAGAAAACCTCCACCAGTTTGGTGAAGAATTTCCCCCTTTCCATATACATTATTTTGTCAGTGCCATGGAACTTGTTCTATTGGCATTAGAGACTGATGAAGCAAGATACCTTGGCTCATGGCCAGTGGGAGGTGGTGGGGACAGGGATCAGTCCTTCCTCAAGTCACAAACACAGAGGTGACAGCTGACACAGAATGAGAAAACAGGCAATTTGGCAACATCCATTTGGCCCTCAAGTGTTAGCAAGTCTCCAGTGATGCACCACTGAGTAGGCTGCACCAGGAAAGAATGAGATTTTAAAAACTAGGCAAAAAAAAAAAAAAATCGAATATTGTTCTTTGTTCCTGCCACAGCTTCTGAGCCATTGTATTATCTATAAGTTCTAGAAAATGGGCAGTGCTGTAAACTTTTCATGTACGCTGAGTTGTCTATGAGGTCTGTGAGGGATAGGCAACAGCTGTCCATGAATACCCAGTCTTTGGAGTTTCCATAAGGATAAGGCATAACATCATTTGAAAATAAAAAAAATAATCACAACAATTAGTTTCTTTATGACAGTTTCATATGTGTGTCGTTATATTTTGCTCTTACCTACACTCATCACCTTCCCTATCTCCCTTATCTCTCCCGCTAACCCCAAATAGTTCCCCTTCCTTCCTCTCTTTTTTCCTTCCTTCCTTCCTATGAAGAAAAATGATTTTATTTTTTAAAACAATTATTTTTGTGTATTTGTGTATGCCACCTGTGTGCAGGTGCTGTAGGAGGCCAGAAGAGGGCATTCAGATTCCCTGGACCTGGAGTTACAAGCAGTTGTGAGCTGCTTGACTAGGTACTGGGCACCAAACTGGGGTTCTCTGAAAGAGCAGCAAACACTCTTAACCCCTGAGGTGTCTGTCCACTCCCTCTTTCTTTTTGATGGTATTTCATGTAGCTAGCCTATTCTAGCCTGGAACTTGGTATGTATTCAAGTATAACCTTGAATTAATTTTAAAAAATTTTACACGTGTGAATGTTTGACCTGCATGTAAGTCCATGTATGTGGGTATCGGATCCCCTAGGACTGAAGTTAGAGATGGTTATGAGTCTTCGTGTGGGTTCTGGGAATTGAAAACAGGTCGTCTGGAAGGAAAGCCAGTGTTATCAACTTCTGAGCCATCTCTCCAGCCTCTGACCTTGAACCCCTGATCTTCCTACCTCCACCTCCCAAGTGCTGGAGTTGCAGGTATACGCCACCACACCTGGCTCCGTATCTATTTAAATCTGGGTTCTGCACATGAGAAAGAACAATGTATACATCTTTAATGATTCTTTTGCTAATGAGTTAAATAAAAATTTTAGACATGTGTTCACTTTATGCTTGTATGACATTTGTGACTTTTATCCTTTAATCCTTTCTCCATTTGCAGTACTGAGCTTGGCATTCTATCCAGATGGCTTTGTCTCATGTCACATTTTTCCCGTTTTGTTGCATATACTTTGGTCTTGAGTCCAGAGAAGGGAGGAAAATTAGTGTGAATTGGATTAGCCCTGGAGGGCTTTTGGGAAGAGGGGGATATTAATGGCTGCAAAGGGTTTATAAAGTGAAACCTAAGGATGGAGGACAAACACAGGCAATGCATAGACAGTGAATGAAAAACAAAGCTATTTTCCAGGGCCTTTGTCAGGAACCCCCACTGATAAGACCCAGGAAGTGTTGAGTACAGCTCCTGATACACAGTGAAGTCTCAATAAATGCTGTGCACAAATGTTGAGTGTTTACTTGCACAAGAGAGAGGAGAAAAACATGTTTTTCTATGTGTTTTTTGTTTGTTTTGTTGTTGTTGTTGTTTTTGCTCTGCTGGTCCACAGGACTGAAAAATCTTTGGTTACAAAAATAGAATTCAAGCCAGGTGCTAGTGACATACACCTTTAATCCCAGCACTCAGGGGTGCAGAGACAGGTGGATCTCCCTCAGTTCAAAGTCAGCCTGGTCTAGAGTTCCAGGACAGCCAGAGCTACACAAAGAAACTCTGTCTTGAAAAACAAACAAACGAAAAATAGATTTTAGTGTTTAAAATGATATCAGCTGCCTGACACAGTTTCCAAAGACTAAGTTTGAGTCAAGATGAAAAGTTTAGAAAAATAATATTGGCATTCCAAACTCAGACATTTAAGGATTTATTAAGAGCCAACTCAGGGTACAGTGTGTGACCTACCCATGATCATCTTCATTTTCCTGCCCACCCAAGGGAGAGTAATCTGTAGTAAAGTCACATGACCGAATCCAGCCACAGGAGTGAGGGCAGGACAGCTACGGACTGTGGAATGGACAAACAACAGACAGTGGCGAGTGAAAGAAGCCAGACATGGTATGGCTCTATTTATGTAACAATCCAAAGCAGGAAGGAGATCTGCAGGGTTGAGGGTCTGGGCAGAGTTTCTCCCGTGCAGGCCTTGTTGTGACTGGGCGAGAGCTTCAGGTAGCCTGGTACTGCTATTTCTTGTCCTGGATGCTGGGTACGCTGTGATATTTTCTTTGTTCAGATTATCCGAACAGCAGAACAATGTGCATTCTAATACTGAACTATAATAATGATAACCACCACAGCAACTAACCACACCGATACTGAATAATAATATATCTGGTTTTCATGCATATGCACAGCTTCAGCAAGAGAGTTGGGCTCCCAGCTTGAAGATAAAGGTAGTGAGGTGGGAGTGGGGCGTGGAGGGTCAGAATGAGATTTCAAACACAAGAGGCAGAGAAAAAGGAAACAACATTTATTCTATCTGTGCAAGAATTTTCAGACTGCAACGATAGTTTCCTTTCTTCTGAACAGCAGTTTTCCTTATCTTTTCACTTATTTGAAGACACCTCTTGAGTTTTGCAGGTCCTGCCATAGAATGCTTCCTTCTGCAACTGCCTCTCTTTTGTGCCTTGACCTTCTCTTCCAGAGCTTCTGGCAATTCCTGGGAATTCAAGAAAGTTTCTAGTCACATGTACTCATCCATGACACACCGAACAGGTAATGCCAGAGCCCAACACCAAGGAAATTGAGGCACTTCCTATTTGACAGCCCCTAGAAGCATTGTCCCAGTCTACCTGCCAGTCATTTTCATTTCTTTGATTGACATATGACAATTAGACATGCTTGCAGAGTGCCATGTTTTGTTATTAGTCATTTTAAACTGTCCATGATGAACTTGATGGTGCTGTATGATGCTGTTCCCTAGAGCATGGGCCCTGAATGCAGCGTTTTGCAGGGACAGTTTATTTCCTGCTGGAGCAGTTGACTGACTGCATTTAGGTGGGGAGATATAAGTCTGCCTGGTGGGCAAAGGAAGCTCATGCATTTGGCCTAGTGTTGAGGAGCTGGATTCCCCGGCATCCCTGTGTGAACTGTCAGCTTGGCCCTTTTTAGTACTGTATATGTACACTTTCAAAGTAGGGCACAAACTAGAACTGGCCGTGCATGCCTGTAGTCCCACTACCCAGGATGCTGACCCCGGAGGATCACAAGTTTGAGGCCTGCATGGGTTACACAAAGAGTTCAAGGATAGTCTAGGTGAATTAGTGAAACCCTATACCAAAAATGTAAAAAGATGAAAAATATGGCCTGGGGATAAAATTCAGTGATAGAGTGTTTGCCTAACATAAAACACAACCTCAGGGTTGAGCCCCAGAACTGTGGGTAGGGTTGGAGGAAGGTGCAGACAGAAAAACTCCCCATGACTCAGACTCTAGCGTTAGGAATCTCAGCTCCAGCTTCCCTTCTCCCATTCCAGACCTGCCCCTCAGAAAGCCCACCAAGAGTCATCTCCTCCCTGGAGCTGATCAAGACCACTCCTACAGGGTATACGAGACCTGTTCACCAGACCTGATGTGCTTCCTCTCCTGCCTTTCCCAGAGTCACCCGGGAGCTCTCTGCTTTGCTTTACCCTGTTTACTAAATCTGGTCTTATTAATTCGTCCTGATGGACGAATCTCATCAGTGGAGGAACCCACAAACTGGGGATCCAATACTCATCATCTTGAAGGAATGCTTGCCCAACTGCAGACTCAGGAGCTTCCTTCCATCCATCCTTGCTCTTGTCAAAGCCCCCAGGAGCTTCACTGTTTACGGCTTCAGGCCACAGGGCCCTGGCAGCAGGGTCCAGGTGCTGTCTGTTGAGGACCCTTCTTTCCTAGTCACTGTCCATCTTAACACTGTCCCATGGCCACCTTAGACATCCAAACAGCCCCATTGGAGACTCCTCTGACCTTATTTTCCCTTGGGCTAAACACAGATCTTCTAGCACGTGAGGCTTGCTTGCTTATGCACCTCTCTCCCAGCCCTGCTTCTCCGGGACAGGAACTAAGTCTAGTTCAACACCAAGTTCTCAGCTTTGACTCTTTCACAAAGAACTCTGGGTTTCTTGAAAGAATAGGAAATAAAACTTGGAAGTAAGGGCCATGCATAGTGGCACCAGCCTTTAATTCCAGCACTTAGGAGGTAGCGGGAGGAGGATCTCTGTGAGTTTGATTTTAGCTTGACCTACAGAGTGAGCCTCTTTGCAAAAGCACTAACTAAATAAAATTAACAACTAAAATCAGGAAGCTACAGTTCACGGACAACCAGCCTGCTCTACAGAGTAAGACCCTTTGCAAAATCACTAACTAACCAAATTAATTATTAACTAAATTAGCAAGCTAGAATTCATGGACAACCAGCAAAGCCAGGTTTAGTTGGGATGATGTCATCATCCTTACCAGGCTGACTGCATGCAAAATACCTTTCTCATTTTAATATTTTCAGACTTAGAGAAAAGCAACCAGACCAGTACAAAGAGTTCATGTATACCCTCCACCCAGCTTCCTCCAATGTCAGCAACATATGTGATCAAAATCTGTGACTCTCACCAATTTTTCTAGAATAAAATTTTTCTGATCCAGAATCTGATTCAGGATCTCAAATCACTCACAGCTATTGTGTCCCTTCAGGCTGTTCCACTTTCTGACAATTTCTCCTTTGTCCCTGGCAATCATGGCCTTGGCTCCTTTAATAAGTATTGATTACTTTTACAGAAGCCAGAGCTTTTTATTTATTTATTTCCCAATTTCTGGTTGGCTTCCAGAAACTGAAGTTTCTGGAAGTTTGCCCTTAAGGCAAGCTCTGGATAAGACCTCTCCCCCCCCCCTTTTCTCCTCTCCTTCCCCTTGCTTCCCTTGGGGATTTTCTAGAACAAGACTCGGAGAGAAGCACATTAGGAGGTGGTGATTAGTATTTCTTGACCTTGGATATTTGTTTCTGGTCCAGCAGACTCTGGCCACATCTGCGGTTGATTATACAATTAGCCATGCACAATGACCTTGTGGTGGACATGGATGCCTTCTTGCTTCACCCCTTGTTCCCCTTGGTAACAGACTGGAGAGAGGGGGCCCCAGGCCTGGCAGGTGAGGAGCACACACTTCTCAGGGGTCACACACAAAGACACTTGCCAGGCCTGCTGTGGGAGTGGGTGCTGGACTGGAAAGGAGGGGCATTGCATGTTGAGTCCTATTGCCTTGAGGTACGCACTGGTGGGGTCATATGGCTCACAGAGTCACCTAGGATGGGGCTCACCCTTGGTAACAAAGTGCCAATCAATACAGCCTCACTCATGAAATTCAGAAAATCATCTTCCTATGATAAACTTGGTTTTTCTGAGGGAGGATGGAAAATGATACTAGAACATTCATTTGACCCAAGAAAGCCCTAGTTGGTTTCTGTTGTTCTTATTATTGTTAACCACTCCAGGTTAGTCCTCATGTTCAAGAGCAGATGACCAACATATAATAGACTCCACAGTGTGTGTGTGTGTGTGTGTGTGTGTGTGTGTGTGTGTGTGAATGTGTGTGTGTGAATGTGTGTGTGAATGTGTGTGTGTGTGAGTGTGTGTGTGTGAATGTGTGTGTGTGTGTGTGAATGTGTGTGTGTGTGAATGTGTGTGTGTGTGTATGTGTGTGCATGCGCTTTTATTTCGTTATAGTTTGGTGGTGAGATGACAGTGATAGGATGAATCTGATGAAGGCCCTGCCCTTAGTGTCTGTATGGGGAGACAGACTATGGAAGAGTCTAATGCCTTGTGACATGGCCTCTGTTGGAGAAATCTGTGAGAGCACGGAGAAGGAATGCTCTTAACCAATGAGCCACCTCTCTAATCTCCAGGTGCTAGTTCCTTTCACCCCTTTTTATTATTTAAAACAGTTTTTTAAATTTAAGTGTATTTTGATCATATTCTCCTCCCCAAAGTCCTTCCAGATCTTCTCTCTGTCCCTATTCAACTTCAAATTCTGTCTCAAATAAACAAACAACCAAAACAACAACAAAACTCACCAAATTATAACTAAATAAAAGTACACAAAAATACCATGGAGTCCATTATATGTTGGCCAACTTCTCCTGAACATGAGGCTTAACCTGGAGTGGCTGATGTACCCAGTGTCACTCCATTGGAGAAAACTGATTTTTCCTCTCCCAGCAGGTATAAATGACAACCCAGTTGTTAATCTTTAATCCAGTGACTAGGTTTTCATTCATTCATTTTAAAAAATGACAAAATAAAATATAATAAAATAAAACAAAAATCAACAGGAGGAAAAGAGCCCAAGAGAAGGCACGAGACTCAGGGACACACTCGTTTGCACACTCAGGAATCCCATAAAAACACTACACTGGAAGCTGTAATAGACTCACAAAGGACTGGTGCAGACCTGTGCAGGCCCTGTGCCTGCTGCTTCAGTCTCTGAGTTCCTATGAGTTTTGATCATGTTGATTTAGAGGACCTTGTTTTCTTGGTGCCCTCCTTCCCCTGACTCTTGTCCTCTTTCAGCCTCCGCTCCCATGGAGTTCCTTGAGCTCTGAGGGGAGGAATTTGATGGAGACATGCCATTTAGGGCTGAGTGTTCCAGGATCTCTCACTCTCTGTGTAATGTCTGGCTGTGGATTTCTGTATTTGTTCCCATCTGCTGCAGGAGGAAGCCTCTCTGTGATGTCTGAACAAGGCACTGATGTATGAGTACAGAAGAATGTCGTTAGGAGTCATAATTTCACTACCTTTCTTTTTTAAAGACCACTAGTATTTGGTTTTACCCTAGGTCCCTGGCCTACCTAGTCCCATGCAGCATTGAATATGGGTTCCAACTCATGGCCTTAAGTCAAATCAGTTACTGATTGGTAACTTCCACAAGCTTTGTTTCACCATTACCTCAGTATATCTTCAAAGTAGCACACCACTGTAGACCAAAGGGTTAGTGGCTCGCTTGGTGTTTACATTTCTCTTCTGGTAGCATTTGGAGCACCTTTCTGTATCCAAGATGCTGGAATGTAGTGGTAGGGATGAAGGCTCTATGTTTAGTGAGCAGTGTAGGTGTTGTCTTCAGCAATTGGGCCTTGCTATCAGTTTGTGGAGAGCAACCTATTGTCTTGGCAATAGCTTGAGTTGTTTGGGAATTATCATATGGCCCCTTTGGCCAACAACTCAATTAGATGTAATCCAGTTGAAGTACTGAAAGCTTCCTTGGTGACAAGAAATGGTCAGTTGGGACTCTATCTCTCCCATTACTTGGCAATTTCATTTAGATCACACACACACACACACACACACACACACACACACACACACACACACACACACACACGTTTCTTCTACTGTATTATTTTTCCACATTACCCCTTAAATGCCTCTTAATTTTACCTGTCTCTCCCATGTTTCCTCTTACAATGCTCTCTCTTCCATTTAAGCACCTTCATTTATTCATAATTATCATTTTATTTCTCTTTCCTAACAAGATCCATCGGTTCTCTCCAGTCCTTTACTCTATACTTACCCTCTGTGGTTCTATTATTGACTTAATGGCTAATTTACACATAAAAGCCAATATATATCATATTTGTCTTTCTGGGGCTGGGACACCTCACTCAGGATGATTTTTTTCTAGTTCCATCCATTTGCCTGCACATTTTATGATACCATATTTTTTTAAATGGTTGAATAATACTTAGTTGTGTAAATGTACCACATTTTCCTTATTCATTATTCAGTTGAGGGACATCTAGTTGTTTGCAGTTTCTGTATATTATAAATAAAGCTTCTATAAACATAGTTGAGCAAATGTCTTTGTGGTAGGATGAAGCATCCTTTGGGTATTTGCCCAAGAGTGGCATAGCTAGATTGTGAGGTAGATAGATTCCCAATTTTCTGAGGAGTGGCCATATTGATTTCCTTAGTGGCCGTACAAGTTTGGACTCCCACTAGCAATGGAGAAGTGTTCCACTTTCTCCACATTCTCTCCAGCATGAGATGTCACTTGTTCTGTTGATCTTAACCATTTTGACAGGTGTAAGATGAAGTCTCAAAGTGGTTTTGATTTGCATGTCCCTGATGGCTAAGGAAGTTGAACATTTCTTTAAGTGTTTCTCAACCATTTGACTTTCCTCTATTGTGAATTCTCTGTTTAGATCTATACCTTCTATTTTAATTGGGTTATTTGTTTTCTTGATATATAGCTTCTTGAATTCTTGAGATCTTGTTTGGAGGTTCTAGCAGGGGAGCACAGCTACCCATATACCCTTGACCAAAGACCGGTCCTCCTCTATTCAGGGAAGGTTGTCCTCTTCGACAGAGTATGCAGCTTCAGGAGGGACACACATGGAGCTGTGAAGGAGGAAGGGGACATCCACCTAGTCAGCCAGCCAGATCAAATGAATCAACCCTAGAGATCAATGGGTTAACAGATTTTGCAGCCAGATCACCCTCACATCCTCTTGAATTCTTTTTGTATTTTGGATATTAGCTCTCTATTGAGTGTGTAGCTGGTAAAAGAAAACTTCCATTTTATAGGCTGTCTGAATGTTAGTGTCCTTTGCCATGTAGAAACTTCTTAGTTTCATGGGGTTCCATTTAGTACTTGTTGGTCTTAGTGCCTGTGCTAACAGTGTTCTGTTCAGAAAAGTCTTTTATTGTACTAATGAGTTCAAAACTATTTATTCCCCACTTTCTCTTCTATTAGGTTCAGTGTATTGGGTTTTATGTGGAAATGTTTAATCCTTTTAGAGTTGAATTTTGTGCAGGATGATCAGTATGGACCTATTTGGATTCTTCTACATGCAGCCATTTAGTTTGACCAGCACTATTGGTTGAAGAAGCTTCTTTTTTTTTCACCGTGTATATTTCTGGCTTCTTTATAAAAAAAAATAAAGATTTGTTTGTCATTATTTCTATTCTATTGATCAATGTATCTGGTTTTATGCCAATAACACACTATTTTTGTTATTATAGTTTGGAGTACAACTTGAAATCAGAGATAGTAATGCTTCTAGCAGTTCTTTTATTTTTTTCAAGATTGTTTTAGCTGTGCTGGTGTGTGTGTGTGTGTGTGTGTGTGTGTGTGTGTGTTTTCATATGAAGCTGAAACAATTGCCCTTTCAAGATCTGTAAAGAATTGTGTTGGAATTTGATAGGGATTTTTTTTCATTTGTAGATTGCTTTTGGTAGGTTGGCTATTTTTACTGTTAATCCTACCAATCCATGAGCATAGTAGATCTTTCTGTCTTCTGATATCATCTTCAATTTATTTCTTCGGTGACTTGAAATCTTTATCATACAAGTTTTTCACTTACTTGATTAGTGTTATTTGAAGCTATTATGAAGGGTGTCATTTCCCTGATTTCTTTCTCAGCACATTTTCATTTGTATATAGGGGGGCTATGGATTTTTGTTAGTTAATTTTGTATCCAGCTACTTTGCTAAAAGTGTTTATCAGTTATAGAATTTTCCTGGTGGATTTTTTTTTTTGATAACTTGTGTATTAGTTAGGGTTTCTATTGTGCTGTGAAGAGATATTATGACTATGGCAACTCTTCTAAAGAAAAACATTTAGTTGGAGGTTGGCTTACAGTTCAGAAATTTAGTTCATTATTGTCATGGCAGGAAGCATGGTGGAGTGCACACACACATGGTGGTGGAGATGGACAGGGAGTTCTACATCTGGACCCTCAGACAGTAGGAAGGATGAATGAGCCACTGGGCCTAGGTTAAGCATCTGAAACCCAAAATTCTTCCCCACTCCCTGCCCAGTGACATACTTCCTCCAACAAGGCCACACCTACTTCAACAAGGCCACACCTCCTGATAGTGCCATTTCCTATGAGCCTATGGAGGTCATATTCATTTGAACCACCACAACTTTTGTGTGCTATCATATCATCTGCAAATAAAGATACTTCAACTTTTTCCTTTCCAACTTGTATACCTCTGATATTCTTCAGTTGTCTTATTGCTCTAGCTAAGACTTCAAGTACTGTAGTGTATAGATATAAAGAGAGTGGGCATTTTTTTCTTATTCCTGATTTTAATGGGATTGCGTTGACTTTCTTTCCTTTTAAGTTGATGTTGACTGTGGGCTTGTAGTAAACCACCTTTATTATGCTGAGCTATGTCCCTTGTGTTCCTAATCTTTCTGGAACTTTTATCATGAAAGGGTATTGGATTTTGTCAAAGGCCTTTTCTGCATCTGAGATGACCATTTTTTTTCCTTTCAGTTTGTTTATATAATGGATTACATTTGTAAAATAAACTGTGCTGTGTTCCTTCTTTTCTCTTCTTCCTTCCTTTCTTTCTTTCTTTCTTTCTTTCTTTTTTGAATAATTTGAGGAGTATTGGCAATGACTCATCTTTCTTTGAAAGTCTGGAAGAATTCTGTGCTGAAGCCATCTGTCCCTGAGCTTTTTGCGGGGGAGGGCATTGGGAGACATTTAATGACTGCACCTATTTCAAATTGTTTGATCTTGTTTTAACTTTGGTAAATAGTATGTACTGAGAAAAATTACCTATTTCTTTTATATTTTCAGTTTGCTAGAGTAGAGGTTTTTGTAATATGTCCCTATTATTCTCTGGGTTTCCTCAGTGTCTGTTGTTATGTCTCCCTTTTAGTTACTAATTTTTAAAATGTGTATATTGTCTCTTTGTCTTTTAGCTAGTTTGGATAAGGGTTTGTCAGTTTTACTGATTTTTTTTTCAAGGAACCAACTCTTGGTTTCATTGATTCTTTGCATTGTTTTTATTTGTTTATCTCTATTTTATTGATTTCAGCCCTGAGTTTGATTATTTCTCATCATCTTCTCCTTTTTAGCTACAGCATTTCTTTGTTTAGTTTTTGTCTTGATAACTTGTCTATTGGTCCATTAGTGTGATTTCTCCTTTTTGTTCTAGAGCCTTCATGTATGCTGTTAGGTTACTAGTATGAGATCTCTCTAATTTTTTATGTAGGCAGTTAGTGCTGTGAACTTGCCTCTTAGAACAGCTCCCTTGTGTCCCAGAAGCTTGGATATGTTGTGTATTTATTTTGATTCAATTCTAGAAAGTAATTAATTTCTTGACTCCTTTTTCATCCAGCAGAAAGTTGTTCAGTTTCCATGAGTTTGTCAGCTTTCTGTCATTTCTTCTGTTGCTATTCATTTTTAATCTGTGGTGGTCTGATAGGATGTAGGTTGCGATCTTAATTTCCTTGTATCCACTGAGACTTGTTTTGTGTAGAGTATGTGGTCAATTTTGGAGAAAGTTCTATGAGGTGCTGAGAAGTTATATTATTTTGTGTTGGGGTGAAATGTTGTGTAATATCTGCCAGGTCCATTTCATTTATGATACCAGTTACAGAATTTTTCTGTTTTTGCCTTGATGGCTTGTCTGTTGGTGAGTGTGAAATATTAAAATCTCCCACTATCACTGTGTGAGGGTCAGTATGTGATTTAAGCGGCAGTAGTGTTTCTTTTACAAGGGGGTTCTCTTATGTTTGGCAAGTAGATGTTAAGAAGTGAAACGTCTTCTCGGTGAATTTTTCATTTGATGAGTATATAGTGTCCTTCTCAATCTCTTCTGATTAGTTTTGATTTGAAGTCTATTTTGTCAGAAAGTAAAATGGCTACACCAGCTTGTTTCTTAGGTCCCTCTTCTGGAACTATCTTTTTATCCCAGCAAAAAGGTAAAATACCTCTACCCTGAGGTGATAGCTATCACTGATGCTAAAGTATGTTTCTTGGATGCAGTAGCAGGATAGATCTTGTTTTCAAATCTGTTCTGTTTGTCTGTGTCTTTTATTGGGGACTAGCGATTGCTGGTGTTGAGAAATATCAGTAGCCAATGATTGTTTATTCCTGTTATTTTATTGTTGTTGGTGATGTTGTGTGTATGTGTGTGTTCGTGGTTCCCTTCCTTTGATTTTGTTGATCTGGGATTCTTTTTTCCCTTTGTTTTCTTGAATGTAGTAACCCCCTTTAGGTTGGAGTTTACCTTCTAGCACCTTCTATAGAGCTGGGTTTGTAGATAGGTATTGCTTAAATTTGGTTTTATCATTGAATGTTTTATTTCCTCCATCTATGGTAATTGAAAGTCTGGGCTGGCATCTGTGGTCTCTTAGAGTCTATAGCACATCTCTCCGGGACCCTCTGCATTTTAGAGTCTCTATTAAGAAGTCTGGTTTAATTCTAATTGGTCTGCTTTTATATGTTACCTGCTTTTGTCCCCTTGCAGCTTCTAATGTTCTTCTTTGTTATGTTTAGTGTTTTGATTATTATGTGCCAAGGGGAATTTATTTTCTGTTCCAGTCTATTAGGTCTTCTCTATGCCTCTTATACTTGGATAGGCTTATTCTTTTTTAGGTTAGAGAAATTTTTCTCTACAATTTTGTTGAAAATATTTTTTGTGCCTTTGACCTGGGTTTCTTCTCCTTCTTCTATTCTTATTATTCTTAGATTTGGTCTTTTCATGATGTTCCAGATTTCCTGGGTGTTTTGTGCTAGGGGATTTTTAGATTTAACTTTTTCTTTTCTTTCTTTCTTTCTTTCTTTTTTTTTTTTTTTTTTTTTGACTGGCAAAACCATTTCTTTTTATTGTGATTTCAGTGCCTGAGATTTTCTCTTCCATCTTTTGTATTCTGTTGGGGAGGCTTACTTCCGTGGTTTCTGTTTGAGTTCCTAAGAATTTCATTTCAGGATTTCCCTCAGTTTGGGTTTTCTTTATTGATTCTATTTCCACTTTCATGTCTTGAACAGTTTTATTCATTTCCTTCTACTGCTTGTGTTTCCATAGATTTCTTTAAGGGATTTATTAATTTCCCCTTAAGGACCTTTATCATATTCATAAAGGCTCTTTTAAGATATTTTTTTCTTGTGTTTCAGCTATGTTGATATATTCCAGGCCTGCTGTGGAAGGGTTGCTGGGCCCTAGTGGAGACATATTGTCCAGCTGATATCTAGGCATCTGGGTTGGGAAGATTGTAATTCTTGGTGCTGATGTCTGGTCTTGTCTTTGTTGGGTGGGTATTTTGTTCCTTGGTTTTTGTTTCCTCTCTGGTTCTTAGAAGAGTGTGGTGGCTGTGAGTTGCCTAGAATTTCTTGGGAGGGGAGGGTCTTGATAAGTACGGCCACTGGAGGTTTCAGGTAAAATGTGTTTCTGGGTGTTGGGTCCTGAGACTAAAGAATTGGGTTGGGCTGGGGGCAGTTGTGTCTCACATGTTACTCCACAATTGAGTCACATGATTAAGATGGGCATTGATGCACCAGACATATGTAATCTTTTTTTCAGAAAACAGCAATCAATATTTGGACCAAAAATATAGCCTACTGTATGTTTGGGGGAGATGAAGAGCTTAAAGCAACTGGAATGTGTGGCACATGGATAGACAATAGAGAGATAAAATGTTAGGGAGAAACAAAGCCCTGTGAATCTTGGTTACTGGGCTGAGAGTAGTGGGGAGCTGCTAAATATACTTGTTGAGTTTTAAGCACATGAACAGAAGATATAATTTTCACATTGGGAGATGCATCAGTGTAGCAACATGGCTTCGATGTTGGGAAGGTTGGGGAATACCATAGTTTGGGTATGGTTTGAGTATGTGTTCTAAAGATTTGTGGACTGGAACTTGGAAGAGGTGGTATGGATGGAAGTCACTGAATTAAGTCGTGGTTGGTAACCTTTAGGAGTGATCAGGAACTCTGTTAGTTCCCAGGTGGGTGGATAGTGGTAAAGCATTGCCCTCCTGCCCCTTGGGGGAAGCTTCTCTTTCCCATTCTGCTTCTTTGTTACATTATGATACAGCTGTGGGTCACTGGCCAGAGGCCAATACATGGCTACTTAATTTTGAATATAGAACCTTCTAAACTGTGGACTCAAATAAAACGTTTAAATACAAATCACTCAGCCCTAGATATTTTGTTATAGCAACAGATAATGGGCCAAAACACCATAGAAGAGATTAGTAAGTGGGCCTGAACAAAGGCTGGGGCAGTAGAGAAGAATTGGCTAGCATTCCAGTCAATGTATGTTTTTTTAGAAAGAGAAGATAAATACATAAGTCAGTGTGCCCAAACCTTGTGCACCAGTGGAACAATCAGTGATCACCTCGGCAAGAAGACAGGTCCTGATCAAATATCTTTCTATTCTTAAAATGTTTGTTGATTTTTAAAATGTGATTTGTAACTGGCATAGAATAGCTAGAAATCCTGATCTGGTCCCTGTGCTCAGTGGTTCTCAACCTTTCCAATGCTGTGACCCTTTAATACAGTTAGTTCCTCATGTTGTGGTGACTCCCAACCATAATAGTATCTTGCTGCTACTTCATAACTGTAATTTTGTTACTGTCATGGATTGTAATGAAAATATCTTACGTGCAGGATATCTGATATGCAACCCCCATAGGGTCACAACCCATAGGTTGAGAACCATTGGAACAGCTACATTTTCCTTTCAGAATATTGTAGAAACAGAATCAGGATGTCGGCTTTTGACCCTCTTTTGTTCCTTATAGCATAATGCATTTGAAATTCATTTAAATTTTTTATATCACTGTGTCTTCCTTTCTATTGTTTGATAGTGTTTCTTTATATGGGTGTGACAGATGTATTTCATTAACTTGTTTTTCACTTCTTGTTTTTCTGTGTAGGGTCTCTAATCAAATACCACAGAGTGTATAAACAATAGGATTTTATTTCTCATAGATATATCCATAGGCTAGGAGGTCCAGGATCAATGCGTCAGCAGATTTGGAGTCTGCTAAGGGCCATGTATAACACATTTTGCTGAGCATGACAGGACACCCATAGAATCCCAGTATTCAGGAGCTTGAGGCAGGAGGATTATGAGTTCAAGGCTAGATAGGCTACATAGACCATGTTTAGACAGAGAGAAAGATTGCTAATCCATTTGAGTATTTATTCAGATTCCTTGGTCTTAAGCACTTGCCTACTTTGTGAGAACTGCAATTTATTTTCCAAAGTAACCATCAGCAATGAGTCAGAGTTCCAGGGCTCTGTATCTTCAACTGGACTAGGCTTCATCATGTTTTATTCCCTCCCCATCTTAATAGGTATACAGTAGTATCTTTCTTGTGCATGTCTATAATGACTAATGGGCTTTAGTAAGTTCCATGTTCTTATTTGCCTCCATCTATCACCTTCTGTGTCTGTTCAATTATTTGCCTGCTGTTAAAGTGGGCTTTTCTTTTCCTTACTGTTGAGTTAGAGCATGCTTCATATATTCTGGATATATTCGCCAGACACCTGACAGTGGCTTGTCTTCCTTGTCAAGCATACAGATTTTGCATATCTTCTGTTTGTAAATCTTTAGAATTTTGCTTTATAAAACCATATTCTTCTGTTGTAAACATGCCATCTCTTCTGGTCTAACACCTGCCTTTCTTTCTTGGTGAGTCTCACTTACTACAGAATGCTACTGTAGAATGCTTATTACAAAGGGAAATTGCAACATTTGCAAAAGATGTAGGCACTTTCAAAGTTGCTGGCTGCTGTTTTGGAGAATTACTTCAATCTACAGAGCCACAGGTGTAGGGAGGTTAGCGACAAAGAGTAAGAACCAGAGTGATGGTTTCCCTCTAATCCCAGAATTTTGGAGGCCAAAACAGGGAGACCATGAGTTTGAGATCAGACTCGGCTATGTAGAGCATTCAGGTCAGTTTGAGCTACAGGATGAGAACTGGTTAAGAGGTCAAGATGAGCTAAGCAAAGGGGGTAGGAAACAGTAGTAAAAGAAATCTGTATTCAATAAGATAGGAAATTTTTACTTACTTTTATTTTCCCATTCTCCCTCCCCTCCTGTTAATGCTGAGTGTATTAGTCACTGATCTATTGCTGTGAAGACACACATGACCAAGGCAACTTATAAAGGGAAGCATTTATTTGAGGTCTTCCTTATATTTTCAGATGGTAAGTCCATACTATGGTGGGAACATGGCAACAGGTGGACAGGCATGGCACTGGAGCAGTAGCTGATCCACAAGCATGCAGCAGAAAAAGAGAGAGACAGAGACACACTGGCCCACCTGCAGAGGCATCTCCATACCTCCCCCAGCAAGGTCACACATCCTAATCCCTCTTGAACAGTTCCACCAACTGTGGCCCCAATGTAATCCCTGAGTTGTCTGCCTGGAAAACCAAAAGCAAAAACCATCACATACCTCCAACATACAATGGCACAGAACTTGCATTATCATTTCAAAAAAGAGGAAAGGGGGTGTAAGGATGGAGCACTGACCCTGTGCAAGACAGAACCCCAGCAGAGAAAACTCCAAGTGCCTGATGTCAAACTAAGATGGCTTTTCTGATCCCCCAGTCCTTCCAGCTTTGTTGACTGCAACACATTTCTCTCTTGGGCTGGTTCCCTGCCCTGTTTGCAGCTATCTTCAGCAGATATCCATAGTTCTGGCATTTCCAACATTGTTGGCTCTCCAACACAATCCAGGCTTCACTTACACAGCTTGAGGCAAATAGCCTCTCTGGGCCTCCATGCAGGGATCCCTCCCCTGCCACATTCCTGGCCTCAGCTGCTTTCCTTGTTTGGAGGATTCTACAACACAACCCCTTTATAAAGCCAGAACCACGTTGGGCAAAGCTGCCAAGTCTTGCTGTCTACTTGGGGCTGGATGCTTTTTTTTTTTTTTCATTGAAAATAGTTTTCTTTCTTTTTCTTTTTTTCTCGTACAGTATGTTCTGATCAGTTTCCCCTTCGTTACTTCCTCCTAGACACTTCCTACCCATCCAACTCTGTGCCTTCTTCCGGCTCTAGGGGAAAACCAAAGCAAAAAAAAAAAAAAAAAAGCAAATACTGAACAGAACAAGACAGAGTGGGGGAAAAAAGATGAAGAAAAAGCACAAGAAGCGTGTACATACACACACAGAGAAAGAGAACCCGTAAAAACACAAAATTGGAAACCATAATATATAAGTGGAAGATCAGTAAAGTAAAATATTCCCAGACAAAGCATTTTGAGACAAAAAAAAAAAAATCTTCAAAAATACCATTGAGTTGATTTTGAGTTGGCCATCTACTGCCAGGCATGAGGCCTGCCTGTAAATGTGGTTCATATACCCAATGAGACTTCATTGGAGAAAATTAATTTTTCCTTTGCAAGCTGTTGTCAATTGGAGATAGTTTCTTGGTTAAGGATGGGGGCTCCTGTTCACTTTCCCTCTTTTAGTGCTGGGACCCTGTCTGGCTTGGATCTGTGCATGCTACCACAGTCTTTGTGAGTTCATCTGTCCATCAATCCTGCTATATCTAGAAGACACTTTTCCTTGGTGCCCCACATCTGGCTTTCACAGTCTTTCTGTCTTTTCACACACACAGTTCCTTGAGTCCTGGGGGAGGAGGAGACATCCCATTTAGAACTAAGTGTACTAAGTGCTCTCATTCTCCCCACATTGTCTAGTTCCCGGTCTCTGAATCTGTTCCCATATACTCCAGTTGGAAGATTCTCTGATGATGGCTGAGAAAGACACTGATCAGTTGGTATAGCAGAATGCCATTAGATCAATTGGTATAGCAGAATGCCATTAGGAGTCATTTTATTGCTAGATGCCTTTAACAGGACAATAGTATTTGCTTTTTTCCCTAGATCAATGACCTATCTGGTTTGCCACAGAGCAGTATCAGAATGAGTCCATCTCATGGAATGGGTCTCTTTTTTTCTTTCTTTAAAATACGATTTTATCCCCCTTTTAAAGTGCACAATGAAATGGCATTAATTACATTCATAGAGTCTTACTACCATCAACACTGCCTATTTTCTTTGTTTTTTTTTTAAATAGCATTTATTTATATTCCATGTAACAATTAGCTTTCTGGCTCCACAGGTCCCACCACCCTTCACAGCCCCCAAAGAAACACACAGACGCTACATTAATTATGAAACTGTTGGCCATTGGCTATGGTTTCTTATTGGCTAGCTCTGACTTAACTATTAACACATTTTCTATTAATCTAAGTGTTTCCACATGGTCTTGGCTTACTGGGAATGTTGGACTTGCATCTCCTTTGCCTGCTACATCTCTGCAGAGAAAAGAGCAGTTTCCTGAATATAAATTTGTCCCTGCTTATATTCTGATTCTGCCCAGCTATGTCACTTCCCGCCTGTCTCTACAGACCTCCGGACCTCTATGGTTAGCTAGTGGCAGTATCTGCCATACTACATCACTTCCTGCCTGGCCAAACAGTGTTTTATTTATCAACCAATAAGACAACATATATATGAACAATGGGGTGGGTCTTAAATTCAGACCCTAACTGGTTACTCCCACAACTTTTGTGCTGCTATTGCATTAGTGTACGATATACCATGGAGGTCACCATGGAGACTGAAGGGTTTAATAGCTGGGCTGGTATTTAACTTTCTTCTCTGGTAGCCTTCAGAGTGCTTTCCAGTACTACTAACTCTTCAGTAAGAATTAAGGCTCTAGTTGTGTTCATTGAGATTTGTAGAGTCCTTATCAACAGTGTGTGATAGCAACTTACAGCCTTGGGATTGGCCAGAGTTGTTTGGGGTTTCCATGGGGTCTCTTTGGATGTAGCCCCTTCCTGGCTCTGGAGGTTTCATTTGGTGGCAAGAGATACTTAATTGGAGCTTTGTTTCCTCATTATTAGACAATTCCATTTATATTTCTTTCATTTATGTATTTTAAGAAGTGTTTACTGTACTAGATTTCCATATGGTCCCTCAGATGGCCCTTAGTTTTACCTGTCCCTCCTCATATTTTGTCCCTCCCTCTCAGCTTCCCCTTCCCTTTCTTTCTCTGTTTAATCCTCTCATTCCAGTCTCCTAATCTGTTTCTTCATAACTATCTATTTTATTTCTCCTTCCTCAAAAAACTGTCTCTTTCCACTCCCATCCCCTTACTCTATATCTAACTTCTTATATCTTATATCTAACTCTTATATCTATATGTGGTCATATAGACTGTGGTATCCCTACCACATATAAGTGAATATATACCATATTTATCTTTCCGGGTCTGGGTTATTCACTCAGGATATTGTTTTATTTTTTCTTTTTTAATAAACTAGAATCCACTTACAGACATGTAGGCTGTTTGCAGTTTCTGGCTAGTATGTAGAGCAGCAATGTAAATGGATGAGTTTCTCTATCATAGAGTGTAGAGTTCTTTGTGTATATGCCCAAGAGTAGCATAGCTGAATCTTGAGGTTGATTTGAGGTGAGCTTCCTGAGGGGCTGCCATGTGATTTCCATAGGGGCTGCTATGTGATTTCCATAGTGGCCATACAAGGTAACACTCCCACTAGCAGTGAATGAGTATTCTCCTCCCTCCCCCCACATCCTCCCCAGCATTAACTGTCATTTGTTTTTTTGATGATGGCCATTTTGACTGATGTATGATGAAGTCTCAAAATGGTTTTTATTGGCATGCCTCTGATGACTAAGGATCTTGAAAATTAAGTGTTACCTAGCCATTTCTGTTTCATCTTTTGAGAATTATTTAGATCTGTATTCCATATTTTTAATTGGGTTATTTGTTTTCCTGATGTCTGGTTTTTTGAGTTTTTTAATATATATTTTGGTATAGCCTCTATTGGATGTGTAGTTGGTAAAGATCTTTTCCCATTCTGTGGCCTGCTGTTTGTCAGAATGATGGTGTTCTTTGCCATACAGAAGCCTTTCAGTTTCATGAGGTCTCCTATTAATTGTATTAATGATGTTTTGTTAGAAAGTCCTTTTCTGTGCCAATGAGTTCAAAGCTATTCCCCCACTCACTCTTCTATAAGATTTAGGTACCTGGTCTTATGTTGAGGTCTTTGATCCATTTGGAGTTGAGTATTATGCTGGATGTTAAATATTGGTCTATTTGCATTCTTCTATATGTAACCATCCAGTTTAGGCAGCAGAATTTGTTGTAGATGCTTTCTTTTTGTCCAATGTGAATTTCTGGCTTTTTTTTAAATGAAAGATCAGATTGCATAACTGTGTGGATTTATGTCTGAGTCTTCAATTCCATTGATCAGCATGTTTATTTTTATGCCAGTACCATGCTTTTTAAAGTTACTATATTTCTGT
Organism: Cricetiscus sungorus; assembly: GCA_030556225.1. Classification (NCBI taxonomy): domain Eukaryota; kingdom Metazoa; phylum Chordata; class Mammalia; order Rodentia; family Cricetidae; genus Cricetiscus; species Cricetiscus sungorus. The sequence continues at coordinate 41,584,514 of JANBXA010000729.1, read as the reverse complement.
AGTACAATTTGAGATTCAGGATGGTGATACCTCTAACAGTTCTTTTATTACTTAGGTTTGTTTGAGCTATCTTGTTTTTTGTTTGTTTGTTTGCGTGTGTGTGTGTGTGTGTGTGTGTGTGTGTGTGTGTGTGTGTGTGTTTCCACATGAAGTTCAATATCATCCTATCAAGTTCTGTGAAGAATTGTGCTAGAGATTGAGTTGAATCTGTAGATTGCTTTTGGTAGGATGGCCATTTTTACTAAATGAATCCTACTGATCCATGAACATGAGAGATTTTTGCATTTTCTGATATTAAATTTCTTTTCAATTTTTTTCTTCAATGTCTTAAAGCTTTTATTATATTAGTCTTTCACTTTCTTGGCCATGGTTATCCCAATATTTTTTGAAGCTGTTGTGAAAGGTATTGTTTCTATGCTTTCTTTCTCAGCCCATTTGTTATTTGTATATAGGAAGGTTACTTGTGTGTATGTTGATTTTGTATCTTAATATTTAGCTAAAAGTGTTAAATAGGTGTTGACATTTGTGGGACATTTTAAGGGTCATTTATGTATGCTATCATATAGAAGATACTTTGACTTCTTCCTTTTTCATTTGTATCCCCTTGATCTCTTTCAGCTGTCTGATTGTTCTAGCTAATACTTCAAGCATAAGTATGGAGAGAGTGGACAGCCTTTTCTTGTTCCTGATTTTGTTAGAAATGCTTTGAATTTCTCTCTGTTTAGTTTGATGCTGGCTGTAGACTTGCTGTAAATCACTTCTATTATGTTGAGGTATGTCCCATTTATCCCTAGTCTCTCCAGGATTTTTATCACAAAGGGGTGTTGGATTTTTGTCAAAGGTCTTTTGGTGTCTAATGAGATGGCCATGCAATTTTTGTCTTTCAGCTTGTTCATATGGTGGATCACATTTATAGATTTCCATGTGTTGAACCACCCTAGGGTCCCTGGGTTGAGGCCTCCTTGATCATGGTAAATTATCTTTTTAATGTGTTCTTGAATTCCACTTGCAAGTATTTTATTGAGTTTTTGCATCTATGCTTATAAGAGAAAATTGTCTGTGATTTATTTTTCTTTTCTTTCCTTCTTTCTTTCTTTTTCTTTCCTTTTTCTTTTTCCTTTTTTTTTTTTTTGGTTGGGTCTTTATGTGGTTTAGGTATCAGGGTAAATTTGGCCTTGTAAAAATAATTTGGCAATGTTTCTTCTGTTTCTATTGTGTGGACTACTTGAGGAGTATTGGTATTAGTTCTTTGAAGGTCTGGTAGAATTCTGCACTGGATCCATCTGGCTCTGGCATTTTTTTTTCTTTTTTTGTTGGAAGACTGAACTACTGCTTCTATTTCACTAGGGGTTATGGGTCTGTCTATATTGTTTATCTGGCCTTTGAAATTGTAAGAAAGTCCCCAATTAAATGCTTTCTTCTATAAGTTACCTTTGTGTCTCTTCATAGCAATAGGACAATAGGACAGTGACTGAGATAGATGTTGCTATCAGGGACTGGAGTATTCCTGTGACTGGCCTGCACCTTCTGTTTGTTGGAGGAATGGAAAACTTTGGGACTTTGGACCACAAAAGCAGTTGGCCACTCTAAGCAGGGCTTAGTGGGCCATCCAAGCAGGCATTTGGAAGACAGTTCAGAGGGTGATTTGAACTGTGGGTAAGCCTCGTTAACCTGGAGGAGACATAAAAAACAGACTATCAGATGTTGAAGGCAAGGTAGAAGAAATGGATACCTTGGTTGAAGGATAACTTAGTTGAAGAAAATGTTAAAGCCTCCCCCCCCCAAAAAAAAATCCAGTCACAAAACAGCCACAAAATCTGGGACATCATGAACAGAGCAACTTTATGAATAGTAGGTGTCTTATTGCAGATGAGGATTTGTGGCTTAGAGAGATTGGAGGCATCTCTGCTGTTGGGTGAGGAGTTCACTGACTCACACTTACTTGGAACTGCTGGCTACTGACATACGCAGATTCATCAGCTCATCTGGCCTGGGGCTGAGGCAGTTTCCAGACACTTGGCAGGCTCTTGGAGCTAAAATGAGGAAAGGCCCTGTCAAACTAGGAAGAGCGTGTCACCTCACAAAGCTGTGCCCTATTGGACCCAGAGAATGGGCTCTGCTGGCTGGTCCAGCTACAGATGACCTGAGCTGTGATATGTGGTGTCCTAGGCGGTGCATTACTAATTACTGCCCAGAGCTATGACCCTATAGGCTACCCTGTTGAGAGGCTCCTCTTTAAGTTCTGTGGTCTTGTTTGTTTTTTTCGTAAAGACTCACATCCTGTACAGTATCTCATAAGGAAACAAACCCCTTGCTCTGCAGAGATTCCAGGGTAATGTGTTAACCATTCCCTCAGCAACCATGACTCAGGCGCATTGTAAGTTAGCTGCACCCAAGTCCAGGCTCTACAAGAACATTGCAAAGTGTCATAAAGTCCCTGAAAGCTGGTGCACCCACACATTTCCCACACACCACAGGTCGTCTCTTAATAGGCTGAGAGAGACTCACCCCAAGTGCTTCTTTCATGTCCCAGACAAAGAGGAACATTAGGCTTTTTATGCACCACAGAATTATTTGGGGGTAAGGGGTAGTGCCTGCATGGGAACCAGCTTTTTCTCCCCATGGACCCTGAAAATTGCTGGAAATTCAGAGGTAAGGAACTCCAGAGGGGAAGAGACCGAGGAACCACAGACAAAGTTCCTAGAAAATTTCAGAGGCAAACAAGGTGACTCCCCAGAAACTGTCTTTCTGGGGTCAAATGTATTGACTTCAAAAGCATCGCTGAACAGGGGCTCACCTGCCTGTAGCACTGAGGAGGGAGGTAGAGGCTGGACCATTCAAGATTTGTTCCTGGGCTACTTGGTGATATCCTGTCTCAAAACAAAACAAACAACAAAGCCCATCTGTCCTTCCAAAGCAAAAACAAAGCCCACACAACTTAGTTTACTTTAAGAATTGTTACATCAGTAGAAAAGTCAGAAAAAATTGTTTTAAAACAAAGTCTTTTCAAAAATTAAAAACAGTGGAGAAAAACCAATCAATTCACCACTTTGCACTTACTGTACGGATTAACGTGAAAATGTTTCTCTGGTTCTAAGAATGTATGTTGATAATAGAAAACTTGGAAATTACTCATAATGTCATAACCCGAGGGTGGATGTTTACCAGGAAAACCCTGGGCCCTGAGTGTGGTGTTCTTAATTTTGAATTCAATTTAAGCTCACCTCATGGCTTGTAATAGCTGCTGGGTATTTTGTTTTGTAAAGGATTTATTAATGTTATCTTATATGTATCAACCTTTGTGCAACCTTTGTGAAACCTTTGTGAATGCATGTGCAACATTGTGTGCCCCTGATGCCCACGGAGACAGGAAGAAGGTGTCAGGTCTCCTGGAACTGGAATTACAGGTGGTGTTGAGCTGCCAGGGTGCTGGGAACCAAAGCTGGGTCCTGTGAAAAGGCAACAGGTACTTTTAACTGCTGAACTGTCTCACCAACTTCCACTCACGTGGCTTGAAAGCTCTTCCTCAGTCTACCTAACCAACCTCTTAGCGCTGAACATTGACTCTGTTTCTGGTTTTGCTTTGTAAATGGAGCTGCACTTAATATCAAGGCAGATATACTTGCTACGTGGCTCTTGGGCTGATCTTTGGAAGGGACATTTGCTGGATGGTTTGGAACTTTGGTTGTGGGAGTCAGAGGCTCTATGTGTCACCAGGAAGGCAGCAGGATTTTTGAGAAATTTTGACCTGGAAGGCCATGGAACGAGAACTTAACTGTTTCGGGCCCCAATGGAACCCTCCAGACTCAGTGTGTGTGTGTGTGTGTGTGTGTGTGTGTGTGTGTGTGTGTGTGTGTGTGTGTGTGTGTGTGTTGTGTGGGGAGCACACTGGCACACATTACCCAAGGGTGGGGGAGGGGTGGCAGGATAGAGAAGGGTGATAGGGTACACTGATATTCATAAACTCATGGACATTGGATTGCTACAAGCTGCAAGTACCCTAGCTCTAGGCAGGGTGTGGGAGTGGGTCCCTGCTTTTTCAGATGAGAGCCTGTCGAGGTTTTTCTGCTAGACTTGGAGTCCATTCTTTTAAATACAACTTCTCTTGTCAAAGCAAAGAACTCCCAGAGCCTGCCATCTGCAGTAGGATGGCTGAAATTGGGATACTGGTTAGGACCCAGTATTTGTAAATGCAGCGCGCCCCCTAGTGGGAATTAACTGATTTCCCAATGGCCAGGGCAGAGATGCTTCCAGGCACAACCTCCAGCTCCCAGTCAGGAAAGAAGTCAGGATGCAAGGTCTAGCCCCAACTTTGGCTATTGTTGTGTGGGTCTGGCACCACTCTGTGTCTTCACTTTGGTCTTCGGTGAAATGAAGGTCACGGGGCCATCATGATCTGGTCATGGAGAGCAGCTGGGCTGAGATGTTGCGCCTCTCTACTCAACCTGGGAGCTCAGGGCCACCAGAACAGGCAGACAATTCCAGAGAGCGTTGGGTTTGTACCCTACCATGACAACCACTAAAAGCTTTAGGCCTCAAATTGGACCTTCATGGGGGTCACTTGTGACCAAGGGTGAATAGGAGTCAAGCAGAGGAGGTGGAGGTGGCTGGAATGGAATGGCCAAGAAACAGAAGATTGGGGAGTAGGGGGACTTGAGGGAAAGTAATTTCTTCTTCTTCTTCTTCTTCTTCTTCTTCTTCTTCTTCTTCTTCTTCTTCTTCTTCTTCTTCTTCTTCTTCTTCTTCTTCTTCTCCTCCTCCTCCTCCTCCTCCTCCTCCTCCTCCTCCTCCTCCTCCTCCTCCTTCTCCTTCCTCTTCCTCCTCCTCCTTCCTCTTCCTCCTCCTCCTCCTCCTCCTCCTCCTCCTCCTTGTCCTCCTCCTCTCATCTTCGTTTTTTGATGCAGAGTTTCTCTGTGTAGCCCTGGCTGTTTTGGAACTCACTTTGTAGATCAGGCAGGCCTTGAACTCACAGACATCTGCCTGCCTCTGCCTTCTGAGATTAAAGGTGTGTACCACCACTGCCCAACTGAGAGGACTTCTTGGAAAAGAAGGTAGGGACAGATCTCATGGAAGACTGACTTGGAACAGAGGCACTATCAGACATGTAGGAACACTGAGCCAGAGGAGGTGACATCCATGAGAACAGCAGAATGCAGACCACCTCTCCTACAAGAGCAATGAGATTACCAGCAACTCAGGAAGAAAATGCCAATCTCACAACAACCAGGAGGTATCTAGTCAAGAAAAATAAAAAGGCTAAGTTTTGCTAAGGATGGTGAGCTTTGTGGTGTTGTAACTTTACCAAGGTCTATCTCTGGCTCCCTGCACCTTGGAACATTGCTTTTTGAGAGCACCACCCCTGGGAGGACACAGGCAGTCATGGAAAGAGCATCCTGGAAGCTGCTCATCTCCAAACCTGTTCCCAGGTGACTTACTAAGCTATCTGGGCTTTCTGCAGACAAACTCTCTTGTTCATTTGACCTGATTTGGAGAAACTCAAGGTCAACCTTTCTCATTTTTGAGCTTGGTGAAAACAGTCTCCATGGCTGTGGCTGTTTAACATGAAAGCTAGTACGGAGCTGACTAAACCTTCAAAAGTTGAGGAGGAAGCTTTTCTGCAGAGGGTTTTGACAAGGAGATGTCCCATGTGCACAGGTCTGGGTATCTGCCTGGGAAAGAGCCTGCTTCTTTGCTAAAAGCAAATGGAATTGAGCCCCCTGCCCTCATCCAAGCAGTAGCCCTGAAAGAATGGGGGTAGGACATGCATAGAGCAAGGGGACCCTGAGTGATAGAAAGCTGAACTAGACTTTCCTCATTTTTTTCTGTCACAATTAGTTTTCTAAAGAATAGGCTTATTTATAATTATGTATGCCCAGGCACATGCACACTTGAGTGTAGGCTAGAAGGGGCATCAGATGCCCTGGAGTCAGAGTTACAGGTAGTTGTGAGCTGCCTAAGGTGGATTCTAGGAACAGAGTAGACACACATTTAACCTATGAGCCACTTATCTAAGCCCATAATTCACTTTCTTTATGACTCACAAGCCCCCATGCCTTCTGAGTTTTTCTGAAGAGGTTGGTAACAAGTGTATATGTGTATGCATGTGTGTATATATATATATATATATATATATATATATATATATATATATGTGACCTGTGTATATTTGCATACATGCATATGTATGTGTTTCATATGAGTTCGCACAGCTCTAAAAGTGGGAGAATTTCAATGTCTTTATTTAGATATAAAAAGGTACAGTACATCTCATGCACCAGGGTGACTAATACATAGTCATTATCCTTACAGCAATTACTACAACAGGAAATAAAAACTTGCAAGAATTATTTATCCAACTAAAAATCCTGAATTAAAATTGCTAACCTAAATAGCAACCTGCTTATTATGCAAAAAACCCCTTATTCTACATTTGTGAGAACTAGAAACTTGTAAGTATTATTAGTAAAAAAAATTAAGAAAAACTAATTATTGGTTAAACATCAGTGTTATCTACATTCCCCTGCAGAGAGCCCTTGATGGGGGGAGAGGTCCACAATGGAGGATGAGCTGAAGGCACATTTCTGCCTTGTCTGAACCTCTTTGTGTCTGAATGCCCCCTCCTCCAGCTGTGGCTTCATTGAAAAGTTACTCACATCCCTCCAAGGGAGACATGCAGAGGTGTCACTGCTCCTGGGAAGGGCAGGGGCCTTGCATTCTGCAGCATGTGCCTGGGGGTCATTTCCTGAGATGTGGCAACTACAGGAAAAAGGCAAATGGCATAGTGGCTCTGTAATGCAGTTATGTTGGATTTGGGACATTAGCCAGGCTTGCTGAGGCTGCATCTTGGATGCCTCCGTGAGACAAGCAGATAGCGAGAGAAAAGGGAGTATGAGTGACCAGGCAAGCAGCTGCCTCCCACAGGCAACCTGGTCAGGGTTAAATGTCATATGAGTTCCTTAACTTTTCCAGGCTCCTTCTGGGAAGTGGGTCGGTGGTTATCTCTGCTCTATGACCTGTCACCCATGGTCTCCACAGTCCTTCCTGGGTGAATTCACAGTTGCTTCAAATTAAACAAGCCATTTCCCTGAAGTTTACGGAATGGATCATTGCTCAGTAAAGCAGTTAATGGGATTGCAGGCCTGCCGGATCACCTTGAGACCCAAGGTCAGGAGCTGCCAACAGTCTCCTTCCTCCCTGGACAGGCCTGGGGAGGGGCTGGGGGGGTAGTTGGTTACTGGGTAGTTGTGAGGGGGGCACAGCAGTGCTGGGACTCTTGAGAGCAGGCATAATGGATCAGTTACAGCCTCCCTAGGGACTGGGCTTCAGAGTCCTGTCCCATAGCTCATGCCATTCAGTCTTCTTCCTTCAGACAGACAGACAGACAGACAGACAGACAGCCCTACTAGGGGTTCAGGGACCGTTTGGGAAAGACTCCTCAAAGTTCAACATAGACAACTTTGCTTGGCAGTTTTGAAGGGACAGAAGTCTATAACAGATTGGAAGTGTGTATGGGGTAAGGGGAGGAAAGTGTGGGAGCCCAGACAGAACAATAGCCTCATTTTCTCAGTGTTAGGAATGGCCATCAACAAAGTATGTATCTGTCCCTGGATGTTTATCATTTGCTACCTTGGGGGTAGAAAGGTCTTTGGACCCAGATGCAAGGGGTTCTGGGCTGGAGAGTCTGTGCCACTCCTTGGAAATCAGGGAAGGTGATGTCAGGTGTGTCAGATCCAGGCTGCAATGACTCAGGGGACCCAGAGAATGGCAACCTTAGATGATCAGCTCATCCCTGGGGTCTGAGCCATACAGCTCCGCCAGCATCTTGAACCTGGGTCCCCAGTCGTTGAGGAAGTCGTAGTCGATGTCAGAGTCGGAGGAATTGGTGGTCAAGGAGCTGAGTGACTCGGCGATGGACTCTGAGCCCTCGTAGCCGTAGATGTGCAGTGTGTCATAGGGGGGGCCACCGCCATCATTGTCTGCCTCATCTTTCTTCACTTCGATCATGGTGGCCATCTCACTGGGCCCGCCGTGAACTCCAGGCCCCAGCCGCGGTGGCTTCTGAACCTGCGAGTACACCGCTGGCCGGGCGTCCATTGTGGAGCGCAGGGGCTTGGTCGTGCCGCCACCGCGCACAGAGTTGAGCACCGATACATCGTAGCTAGTGGTGTCCATCTCGCCGCCACCCTCCTCATCATAGGTGACCAACTGCTCGTGAATCTCAAGCGCGCTCTTGCTATGTGCATGCGCCTGCTTCCGGAGTCGCCTCCTCAGGAAGATGAGCAGGGTGATCACTGCCGGCCAGGGAGTCAGAGCAACAGACTTGGGTCAGACAGGGTGCGTGGGTGGGATGCCCCTGCCCCTATCCCCTAGAGATTCATGGAGCCAGCCCAGATTCCCAGAGCCGTTGCCATGACCGGGCCAATACAGATTTGGTTTGGCACAAAGTATAAGTCAGTGGCCTAATACCGACTCTGCTGAAAATTGAATGGGAATGGCTGTGGGAAGTTTCCCTGATCAGTGATCTGTGGCAGAGAGCCCCCTCAATGAGGTTTAGGCCGTTTCCTCTATGTTTCTAGCCTTGAGTTAGTTAATAATCTGTTACATACACAAAGTGAGGATGGCCTGATGAAGCCCTTCCCCACGCCTCAGTTTTACTGCCTGCAAAGTGGATACAGTGTGACACTAGCATTTGGGGAAGGTGATGATAGGATTCTGTGGGTGGCATCAATCCCTTTATCATCATCATTACTAATTATTATGAAAGGAAAATCTGTCTCTTAATGTCTCTGGCATGGAGGTTCCAGGAAATGGATACAATCAGTGGGAAGTTGGGAGGTCTGGAACAGTTGCTGTCTGTACATCAGAGCATCCTAACTTGTCAGTGTAGTGCCTGGGCTGGTGCAGCATACACAACAGAATGGGCTGGAGAAGCCCAGTGGTGCTGGGTGCTAATGCTAGGGGGAAACTTCCTAGTGCCAAGCGGGATGAGACTGGCTAACAAGGCAAAATACCACTCCTGGCAGCTTGCCCATCACAAATACTTGTCTGGGGTCTGTTTCCTGGGAATGCAAAATGTAGAGGCCTAAAGGGCCCTGAAAGTGACAAGGCTCAAAACACAAAGGAAAAACAAAAGCAAAAAACCCCTAAACCTGGAGAAAGTCTATAAAAGCAAAGAAATCCACTGGTGAATTCCAAGCTAGAAGTCTCAAAGTTTCCATTAAAAAAGAATTTTAGAAACAATTAAAGCCAGGAATGTGGTAGTGCACACCTTTAATCCCAGCACTCTGAAGACAAATGCAAGTGAATTCCAGGCCTGCTCTATATAGTGAATTCCAGGCCAGCTAAGGCTATATACAGTGAGTCCTTATATCAAAATAAATTAAATAAATAAATAAATAAATAATAGTTTTAATGCAGAGCAATGCCCAAAACAACACCTGGAATATAGTATGCACTCAAAATATATGTAGCAAATGAATGAATGTCAACTCTCTCTCTCTCTCTCTCTCTCTCTCTCTCTCTCTCTAAATGGTGGAGATTGAACCTGGTACTTGACACATGCTCTACCAGTGAGCTACACCCCTGGCCCCAGGTTATTTTGAAATGGAGTTAACTTGAAGAATGGTCTTGTGTCTCATCTCTCCTTTTATCCTACCCCCTTAAGCATTGGTTTGGTAGGTTATACATCTGTCTCTCTGTATCCAATACAAGGAACCATGAGGTTCAGGGTGGTTCAGAACTGGGCTGGGACCCTGCCTCTTCCATGAAACCCTCTCAGCCTCTCCTCCCTGTCCCATGAGACACTGACCTGTGATGGTGAGGATGCAAAGAAAGATGGCTACCAGCACCTGGATGCTGACACCTGCCTGGGCAGCCATCTCCTCACAGAAGGTGAACTCTCCTTGTTCATTGCATTTGCACACAGCCACTGTCAATGTGCTGGTTCCAGTCAGGCTGGGCACTCCATTATCTGAGATGAGCACGGGTAGATAGTGGAACTTGGCCTGCTCCCGGTCAAACTGCCCATACTTGACCGTGATGTTGGCGGTATTGTCTGGGAAGATCAAGGCCACAAAGTGAGTGCCAGGAGTGTCAACCCTCTTGCACCCGGGGGTGGGGGTGGGGTGGGGGGGGGGAGTGGGGAAGCTGCCTCTTCCTGGGTGATTTCACTGTCCTCTCTGCTCCCTGCCTCATGTTTCAGCCCCTTGAGCATAGGCCTGTAGCAAAGGATGTAGTTTGAACAGCTGCTTTGACTCAGCCTAGAAGAGTGGCTCAGTCAGAATACAAACCCCCAACTGTATGGTCTGTTTCTGTGGCCAATGGGTACATTTGTCCCCTTCTCCAAGCCCATTCTGATAACAGGGCCTCTTCTCTCAGTTCATCACTGTACTGCTTCAAGCTTTCACACACAATTGGGGAAAGAATGCTTTTTCTTTGAGCACCAGGTTGACATCTTTGTGCTACCTCTGAATCATTGCAAAGGAGGTTTATAACTGTAAACACAAGCCTAGGTGCCCAGGGGCACTGACTTTTGCCATTGGGAGAGGGTGTCCTTGGCCATCTGCAACTGAGAACCAGCTTCTGAGCCAATAGCCTCCATCCCCAGAGTTAATCATTGTTTTGTTACACAGGATCACCCTCTGGGGAGCTTTTTTGAACATCCTGCTTTTCAGACTCCTACACACACATACACATTGCTGAAGCTGTTGTTCAGTGGCTGTAAGCAAAGAACAGATGGTCTGCCTTTTGTCAGTTTCTGGGAGGTTGTAACACTAATGGTCAGAGGACTTACTTAGCCATGCAGGATGGGCACATGCAAAACCAGCCGAAAGCCAAGACTTTAAAATGAAAGCCAATTTTATCTCATTATTCATAATTACATTTCAGTTTTAAGGTTGTTATAATGGAGAACAAATGACAGGGCACTGACATTTGCTGGGATTGAAATGATGGGATTGAAATGAGAGACTCTTGATATGCAGGATGTTTGTATGCAAATGACTCTGAGACCAATAGACTTGCCTCCTGCTGCATGTAGGGTGTGTGTTTGGGGTGGCTCCTGAATTTTCTATTCTGCTCGTAGGACCCCAATTCTACTTAGTTCATTTGAAGTACACACTGAAAATGGGGTGGCAGGTATTTTTACAATGTTATTTTCTGAGTGTTTATTTGTGTCTCTAACTGTCAGCACAGCGTGGCTAATTTCTTTATTTGTAGACCATGGTATTCATCTTACTTGATGGGTCTATGGCTGATCCCTTGTACATGCCCCTCACTTTCAGACACCCTCGTCCCTAGTCTTCCCAAAAGATGACAATGGGCTGTTTCAGTAAGGGGCCCTCACAGTGTCATCAATGAAGGACAGGGAGATTTCCTCCATGTTTGAGTGGAGGGTTGGTATATTCTATCTAAGGGTGTCTATTTTTCTTAGGCAGTTGCAGAGGCCATGGAAGCCTGGCCACTTTCAGATGGAATTTAAGCAGTCCATGATCATCACTCTAATACATGCATTTTCACCAGATCTCAAACTGTGCACTGATAACCTCACAAGACTCTCTGGGCTTTGATTGGCTGAACAGATGCGCTGTGATATGCTGTGATTGTTCAGGGACCACTTTATGGTGGATGCTGTTCTGGCTGAACTGCATCAAAACTCATTGCATTGTTGGGATTTGTGACTTCCTATTTCCAGTTTTGACTTTTTGGAATGATATGGAAATTTGTGGTTTCATTGAGACTGAGATTCCAGTATTAGAAGGGGCCCTTGACTGGTTTGGACTGATCTGGCTGCCTGCATCCCTGTATTCATTTTGTGTTCTTTTTCATAGAAGCCTCTTCAGGGTATGTTAACCCTACAGCCTACGCCCTGTGGACCATGAAGCCTGGCCTGGTGGCTTTGACCTCAGACAGCACAGACCAACTGTACAATGTATATGGTGAGAGTTGTACAAAATAACCCATAATGAAGACCCCATGCAGACCTGTCACCCCATGTTGGTCTAGTCCTTGAATCTAGTGCTTTGAAACTCTTAAGAGCACCTCTGACCTTTTAAGAGGCAACCGACTGCTCTAGTGCTCACCGTGGTTGTCTATGAGGGTGAAGTTACTGGCCTCACTCTTCAGGACAAACTTGAACTTTGCGTTTGGTGGCGTTACATCCTTGTCTGTTGCGGAGATCCGTACTACCAGCTGGAATGTGAGAAATGAGAAATGATCAATGTGGTTTGAGAGTGGTACCCTGGGGATCAAGGATGGGTTTGACATGGCCATAGTTGCCTGTCACCTGCAGCACTGTCTTAAATGGTCTTCCCAACGCCACTTTGTCTACTACCATCCTGCACCCACTTGTCCCTGACCTATTCTTCAACACTTCCAGGGGTTTTATTTCTCCACCTGTAAAATGTGAATAGCACTTCATTCAGGCTGTTACGTACTTACTTTAAACTTAAGGAACTCTACAAGGTCAGGAAGGTTTGCTCCCTAGCCCTCTGCCTAAAAACACACTGCCCTCCCTCACCTCCCTCACTTGAGGCCAACTCACCTTGCCCTGGACAGCATTCTCACACACTTTAGGTTCATAGGGCTCGGCAAACTCTGGGGGATTGTCATTCTCATCCAAAACTTCGATGTGAACCTGCACAATGGATTCTTTACCTACGGGGTTACCTGCAGGAGAGGCAGCTTGTTACCACTGTGGGCACAGCAGATGCTGGCCATTGGAGCTGGAAGATGCTTGGATGGATAGTGCTGGGGTTTTGTGTGGTGGAGGCCACTTTTTTTTTGCAGTGTGGAGGAGGAAAAACAGGTAAACTTTCATATGTGAACAAGTTTGCTTATAAGAATTCAGGAGCTAAATACCCTCAGTGCACCTTAAGAGTTTGTAATTAAGTTAGTAAGTAAGTCAAGCAAATACAATTGTACAAATAATCATATTCTCATTTAACTAGCATTGGCCCCTCTCAGGAATGCCCATAGGGCCTGGGTACAGAGGGAAAGTGAATCCTTCTTCTCTGGGTGATTGTCACAACTCTCCTGGTATCTGTCAAAAATTATACAAATTGTTGCAGAACCTAACAATCTCTAGTTGGGAACTGCTTCTTATTTTGTAAGGAACTATTTAGCTGATGGAGATGTAACTTTCCATAATGTTTGCTAAGTGCATTTAACACTAAGAATCATGCAGCATGTGGTCTAGGCACAGCCTTTGCCCTATCTCTGTGCAATGGACCAAACCTTTAGAAACTGTGAGGCATGTGCCTTTGGCGAGTCTTGTCACAGAGATACCTGCTGAAGAGCCTGTTTTTTGGTTTTGTTTGTTTGGTTGGTTGATTGATTGATTGGTTGTTTTTTTTTTTTTGGTTTTGTTTGTTTTTTAAATCACAGACCTTCTTAAGCTATGATGTATGTTGTGAGGTTCTTATTCAGTCCAGAGTGCTACCTGCCATGTATAATTAAGTACAGATTGTAAATAGTTAACTATGATAGTCAAAGCTTAAACTTAGGTTTGTTAGGTTTTTATAGATATATAGAGATATATTTCAAATGGATAGGCATTCTTTAAAGCTTTCAAAGATCTACAGAATATGGCATTTAAAATAGTTAAGGGTTTTTCTTAACAATGAGGCACAACTGCTCCTGGCAACACCAACTGAGTCACAAAGGGAGATGGACATTGAAGAAACTCATTATGGAGTTTACTACCAACATGGCAAGACTAGCCATTTGGGCAAGAAACTGCTCTTGTCTGGACTGTTTGACTTTATGCTGTAAAAACTGGACATACAGGACCCACAGGAAAGTGACTGCTGATACAAGATGGACATTGCTGCAGGGTTCCTGCTTCATGGAAGAGTCTGCCAGAAACTCTACAGGACACACACACACACACACACACACACACACACACACACACACACACACACACACACACACACACACACACACACACACACACACACACACACACACGGCTGACAAACTGCCAACACAGGTGGGACAGTTTGAAATTTCCTGCTTTGCTAAAAAGTTTCACAGATACACTATGGCCTGTAGGCTGAAGATGGAACATTACAGAAGAACTTTGGGTGACTGACCAGGCAGCGAGTTGTCTCTGTCATTTCTAAAATTTATATATTATCTTTCTGTGGTCTTTGATGGAGTTTAAGACAGATAGTTATGGTTATAGTTTTCCTTAGTTGGGATTAAAGATAAGTTAGATATAAGACTTTAGACTCACAAAGATAGGATAGATGATAGAATATTTTCTTTAATTCCTGATAATGTTAATGGACTAAATATTGTTAACTATAGTTCTTATTTGATAACTGTTAAAGTTAAAGCCTTTCTTTTTATTTAGACAGAAATGGGGAGATGATGGGAGATGTCAGTCTATAAATAGGTTTCTCTTATTGGGTAATGAATAAAGCACTGGCAAATAGGAAAGGCAAATAGGAAGGCAAGATAAGTGGGTCTAGGAGACAAGGAGGATTCTGGGAGATGTAGTAGAGAGGTTCGAAATGTAGGATCAAGAGAAGTAAGAGGTCCAGACCCTTCTCCGGTAGGATAAAACCATGTGGAAACACTTAGATTGATAGAAATGAGTTAATATTTAAGACAGATCTAGAAACACTAGTAACTGGCCAACAGTTTGTGGGTTCAGGCTGGTGATCTATATGATGTTGGTCCAAGGGGCACTTTCAGAAATGGAAGTTCAACATATGCCAGCCAGAGAACACTTTTCTGGGACTTGTAATGTCTTTAGAGGTTCAAAATGATGAACCATGTCAGTTTTGAAAGGATTAAGGAAAAGAAGAGCCCTGATTACCTGGAAGATGAAGGGACTCACCTCTAGAATCCAGCTCATTGGCTTCCACAGTCAGGTTGTACCAGGCATGGTTTTCTCTGTCCAGTTCTTTCTCATTATAGATGTCCCCCTGTTTGGTTATTCGGAAGAATTGCCCTCTGTCACTGGTCTTACGGATGGAGTATCTGTCCAGGAGAAAGAGGTTCATGGCTTTCCTTATTCTCTGCTGATTCCAAAGTCCTCAGCATGACAGAGAAGGCACCTCAGGACTCATCCCTTGTGTCCTTTTCCATACCCCTTCCAAGTGTGCACTGTACTTCTACCCAGAGTGAGTGGGCCTACACATGCATACATGAACAGGACAATGCTTGACTGAATGTATGGTTATCTTACGCTTGGATGGTAGGTACCCTCCCTACCCAGCTGCAAATCAAACTAAGTATGTCACTCTAAAATCAATTACACAGTGTGTGTGTGTGTGTGTGTGTGTGTGTGTGTGTGTAAGCAGGTGAGCAAAGGCCAGGAAGAGACAATAGCTGGAAGAAACAAAAACCAGCTGAAGACACATGAAGTGAAAACATGAGAAATTCTCAATAAACCAGGAAAATGATTATGAAGAGGGGTGTGTGTGTTTGTGTGTGTGTGTGTGTGTGTGTGTGTGTGTGTGTGTGTGTGTGTGTGTGTGTGTGGTATATGTGTGTGAAGATAGTTGCTGCTACTGAGAAACCATGATAAATAAAACAGAAGAAGTAATACAAAATATAATAGAATTTTTCTGATAAAAGGAAGGCTTACGTCTGTGGTGATGTGATCAATATTTGGGCATAACTAAAAAAGTATAGCAATAGATAGTTGTGTGCTAATAGTTCCTTGAATGTCCCAGGTATGTAATGAAACTGAAGAGTTCAGAGTCCTGGAAACAATAGATTTCTTAAAAAGAAAGGGAAATCAGATGACCCCCAGATGTTCCCACAGAGGTGAATGCTAAAACACATCAGTGGGACCTTTGAAGAGAAGTGTCTACGATTGCACAAGAACATCTAAGTGCTATTAAAATAAGAAGGCAAATTGATTTTACACACACATACTTTGTAAATATATAAGGACTTAGGGAATCATAATTTATAAAGGGTCCTGTTTATGCAAAGAAAAAGGTTGTTTTGAAAACTTTAAGAGATTTCTCAATCATAAGTAGGAACCTGGTTTGGAATAAATTGAAATGAAGTTATAGGTGCATGTGTGAGTGATGCATTTACTTAGAAAACAATTATGATTTTGTAGACAGAAGTAAATCTCCAGTCAAATATTTATGAGAAAAAAGAAGGTCTATAGCAAATATTAGGAACAAGAAGAAACCTATTCCACTTGAGAAACAGGAAATAAAAGACAAGAAACAGGAAAGGTAAGACCAGATGCAGAATGGATGATGGAAACACAAAGCAGGATGGAGGCAAATCATCTCTACTGAGATAACAAAGCAGGCTCACTGCAGGCTCCTGTTAAGACACAGCTCTATGTCAAATAATCTAGTCAGAAGTGAGAGTTGGAGAATTTATCAAACAGAAATAATGTATAAACAGGATAGGCAAACTTGACATCATATGGCATGGCACTGAGGGCCAAAAGGGTAAGCAGAACAGACTGTCTCATTTCACAAGGTTCAAAATTGCAGGTCCTGAGCTCAGCCGTGGAGCACTGCCTTAGCATGCACAGACCCTGGCTTCTATCCCTTGCACTGGAAAAAGAAGCTATAGGGCATAATGAAGGTAAAATAGTGGCAAGTTCTAGTTAACTGGACAGAAAAAAATTAAAATACATGAAACAAAACTATTGATATTTCAGAAAAAAATGGGCACAACATAACTGTGTTCTATCACAGAACATATTATACTACTACCTTCCAATTCCTACACCACTCATAAAAGAAAAACAAAATAAAACAATACCAAGTCAAGCTCTCAAAGTCCTCAATCAAAGAAACAGCCCAAAATATAATTATAAACCATGATGAGTAGAATGACAATGAAATAGTGGTCCCCAGATGCATGAGATTTACCACCCCCAGAGATGCTTGCTTTGTTCTCAACAAGAAAACTAGTACAGCTAGACCTGGTGAGGCAGGCCTACCATTCCAGGAAACTGAGGCAGAACTTCAAGGTCCACCTGGGCTATAGAGTGAGTCCACAGCTAGATGGGGCAACTTAGTGGGATCCAGTCTAAAAATGAAGAAAGAAAAAAAGGAAGGAAGGAAGGAAGGAAGGGGGGAAGAAAGGAAGGAAGGAAGGAAAGGGAACTCTGGGGATGTGGCTCACGAGGTAGAGTTCTTGTGAAGCCCTAGACTAACCTCAGTATTGCAAATAAACAAAGTAGATTTTCAAAGATGATATATAAATTAATTCTTGGGCTGTCAAAATGGCTTAGTGGGCAAAGGCACCTATGACCAAGCCTGATGACCTGAGTTGTAATCTCTGTTTCCCACATGGTACAAGGAGATTGCTGATCTGACTCCTCTAAGTTATCTCTGGTCTCCACATTTGTGCTATGGTAAGCACCACTCCTAACACACAGAATAAATATAGTATAATAAAATAAAAAAATCTCAGGATAAATATTTTAAGACTATATATTAAAATTTATGTGAAGCCAGATGTAGTGAAATGCACCCCATAATTCCAGTACTCAAGAGGCAGAGGTAGAGTCGTCTATGTGGGAACTTAAATATGTAAAAAGCAGTGGGGAAGTAATGATATTTAGTCATCATGGCTGACATGTGTGGGATAAAGTAATATTGGATTGAATTCATGCTTACTACCAAATATTGTGTGACTACAAGAAGTCTGAGCAGATCTATATATTCTTTTTGTCCCAGAGGCTAGAGGAAGGACATCTAGTAAGGGCAACTGAGCAAGGACATTGGTTTAAATATGTCCTTCCTTCCTTCCTTCCTTCCTTCCTTCCTTCCTTCCTTCCTTCTTTCCTTCCTTCTTTCCTTCCTTCCTTCCTTCTTTCCTTTCTTCCTTCCTTCCTTCCTTCCTTCCTTCCTTCCTTCCTTCCTTTCATTTTTTTTGTTTTTTTTTTTTTGAGACGGGTTTCTCTGTGACTTTGGAGCCTGTCCTGGAACTCGCTCTGTAGACCAGGCTGGCTTCGAACTTACAGAGATCCACCTACCTCTGCCTCCTGAGTGCTGAGATTAAAGGTATGCACCACCAACACCCGGCTGGATATGTCATTTCATGCCCTCAGAAGTTAGAAACTGTACCCACCAATTCATATATTTGTGGCATTTGGGGGATACAGCTTGCGGGAGGTAATCATGATTAGATTAGGTCATGAGGGTAAGGCTCTCATGGTGGATTAGTGGCTTTATAAAAAGGTAACGAAAGACACACTGTGGCAAGCTCATTATGTCTCACCATCTTGCAGAAAGAAAGACCCCATTAAATGGCAATCAGGTGCAAGCATCATGCTGTTAGATTTCCAAGACTTTAGATCCTTAATATAAACATATCTCTGATGTTCATAAGTTATCCAGCCCATGATATGAAGTTACAGTCATAGAAAATGAATGAGGAACAAGTATTGGTGAAATGTGCAGGCCATGATCCAAAGCAAATTACAGCCAGCCTCTGCATTTTTCCATGGAGGGGTGGGGAGTGTCCTTCTCTGAGCCTTGGTCTCAGACTACTAGACATAAGAATGTCCATGCCAGGCTCATCATGCCAATATCAGTCCAAGCCCACCACCGCTTTACCCAATGCTGCGCTGAGCCTTGTCGGGGTCTTTGGCCACCACAGTGCCTATCAGAGGTTTCTTTTGGTTTTCTGGCAGCTGGAAGTGATAGAAGCGTCGCTGGAAGACAGGGGGCTCATCCACATCCATGACATTGATGGTGATCTTGGCTTTGTTTTTGCCTGCAGTGCTGCTCAGGTATCCGAGTCGGATAGTGGGGTCCGTGGCCTCAATGTAGAATGTGTACTGCTGGATGAGTTCATAGTCCAGGGGCTGCATGGGTGGCAAGGATGGTGACTGTCTTTAGCCTGTTTCATTTTCCTGGCACCTCTATACTCCACCCTGTTCTAAGCATTAAGGACACACACACATCCTCAGTCCCCTCTCAAAGGGATCATAGCCTAGCGGTTCTATATAAAGGAGTACCCTTTATGACTTTGCTTAAGAGGATTCTGCTTTGTCTGCCTAGCAAATTCCTTCCTATTTGTCTTGAGGGATGAATAGGAGTTTGCTGGGAAGGTCAGTAGTAAGGCACAGCTCTCTCAGAAGCTGCTCTGAATAGAAGCAATAGCTTCTTGTCTGGTATTGTTGCACAGCCCTGAACACAACCACCTACATTTTTTTTTGTTGTTGTTTGTATGCCTATCGTCCCCACTGTCTGAGAGCTTTGTGGATTCTGGAGGCTGGGCATGTGTTCCCAGTCCTCTACCTGACCATTCCAAAAACATGAAAGCTCCCCTCTCTTCTCTTCTGGATTCAGTCTGACTTTGCTTGCTGCCAGCAGTAGCTACTGTTCATGACCACTTGTGCCCTCTGGTACACGTTCTTTACATATATCCTGGGAGATTTCTAATGCTTGTGGGGGGGTGGGGGGGAGGGGCACTGTGCTGGTAAGTATCAAATGTCAAGTTTCCATCTAACCTGGAATGATATTTTCCATATAACCTGAGAAGGGAACCTCAACAGAGGAAATGCCCAGATCAGGTTGCCTGTGGGCTTGGCTGGGGGTGGGAATTTCTTGACTGTTAATTAGTGTAGAAAGACCTGGCCCATTTGTGGGCAGTACCACTTCCTAGGCCTGGTCTTGAATTTTGTGAGAGAAGAAAGCTAGCAGAGAGCTGAAGCCATAGACAGGAAGTATGAGTGCATTAATTTCTCTCTGTGTTTGATGGTTGAGGTGATGTGACTTAATGGGCTCAACTTTGAATTGTAAGACAAATACACCTTTTCCAAAGTTGCTTTTGGCCAAGGTTATTTTATCATAACAACAAAAATGATACTAGGACAAGTGCTTTCTGTCTGCACTGCAGGGCTTGTGGCTGCTTACCCCAGCACCTGAACTACCCGCTGTAGCTCTGAGATGCTCTCTGTGTTGCCCCCATGGGACTGGGACCTGCTTGTAACCTGCTCATCAGTGATCTCTGATGGAAGATGTCATTCTGCAAATATGTTTCTCTTATTGGTTAATGAATAAAGCCCTGTTGGCCAATAGGAAAACAAGATAGGCAGGACTGGGAGACAAGGAGGATTCAGGGAGAGGTAGGGAGATTCAACACGTAGAACCCAGACAGCAGAACTGCGGACCCTCTCTCCAGTAAAATAAGACCACATGGAAACACTTAGATTAATAGAAATGGATTAATATTTAAGACAGAGCTAGCCAATAAGAAATGCTAGTAACCGGCCAACAGCTTTATATCTAATACAATGTCTCTGTGTGTTATTTGGGGCTGGTGCAGCTGTGGGACCAGGCTGCTGGGAAAACCAGGCTACTTGTAACAAAATGGACTTATGAACTTCCACATAAAACTTAACAAAAGCTTAAAAAAGGCTTTAGAAACAAAAGAACAGAGACAAGCAAGGCTTCTCTGTAGCAACATTTTTCTCAGTTGGGCTGTTTTGCTAGAGACAACCAGAGATTTAAGGAATGTTTCCTGACTCAGCATAAGCGGCAATAAACGTTATGGCTTTTAAGAAACGCTGCTAACAATTGAATGATATGTATGAGCAGCTGATTTAAAAAAATTAATAATAGAGAGTATCTGGGGTATTGGTGGCACATGCCTTTAATTCCAGCACTTGGGAGGCAGAGGCAAGCAGATCTCTGTGATTTCAAAGTAACCCTGGTGTATGGAGTATATTCCAGGGCCCCCCAAGTTACACAGAGAAACCCTGTCTCAAAAAATGAAAAAATAAAAATAGAAGATAATAATAATAATAATAAAAGCCACGTAAAGATGGAAAACACACATAGGGTCTGAATACCATATGCTGTTGCATTGTCTTTAAATTGCTTAATTGCTAAAGAAGAAATAATTGCTACAATACACTTGATTGTTAGTGCTGCTAAATTAATCCAATTTATATATTTTAAAAATGCTTTGACTTCAAAATTTATGTCCAAGGAAGGTTACTGGGGAAAAAAATTTCTATTTTTGTTTCCATAGAAAATGAAAAGCTGTGAATTCCTTCCAGACTAACATGGTTTGATCAAGCAAGTCCCCCTAAAGCAATGTCCCAAATGATCCAACATTCAAAACTGCTGGGACAAAGCAGCCTTGCAGACCACTACAGCCTGGATTTCTGTGTCTTCTTAGGATCCCCATAACAGCATCCCCTACAAGCAGGAAGCAATTTGGAAAGAACAACCCCAAAATTCCCAAATATTGTCTATAAGTGTTTGTTTTCATTTAAATGGGCTTGGTTATAAATGGTTAATGATCACAACCAATCTCTTTTTAAAGGTAATAAGGGGATTATGGTCTAGGAATGAATATTTTGTTTTGGAATGAATTTTCATTTATTGATACAAATTTAAGGTCAATTTTGTGATATGTATATTTTTCCTCTTGTTTATATATTTAGAAATGTAATGTATAATTTAGCACAGATTATAGATAGTTACCTATGACAGTAAAAACTTAGAGTTAAGTTAGTTAGGTTTTCTAGATATACAGAGATATATTTGAGATGGATAAATATTCTTGAAACTTTTCAAAGACCTACAGAATATGGCATTTTAAATGGTTTAGGGTTTTTCTTAATAATGAGACACATCTGTTCCTGGCAACACCACCTGCATCAGAAAGGAAGATGGAAATCAAAGAACCTTATTATGGAGTTTGCTTTCAAAATGTTAAAAATAGCCATTTGGGCAAGATGTGCTCTTGTCTGGACTGTTTGACTTTATTCTGTATAAACTGGACATGCAGAACCCACAGGAAAGTGACTGCTGATACAAGATGGACATTTCTACAGGGTTCCTGCTTCATGGAAGAGTCGGTTAGACATTCTGCAGAACACAGAAAAAAGTGACAGACAAACTGCCAATACAGGTGGACAGTTTAAAGTTTCCTGCTTTTCTGAGGAGTCTGCCAGACACACTAGGGCATATAGGCTAAAGATGGAACATTACAGAAGAACTTCAGGTGACTGACCAGGTAGTGAGATGTGTCTGTCATTTCTAGAGTTTATATATTATCCTTCTGTGGTCTTTGAAGACAAATGGTTATAGTTATAGTTTTCCTTAGTTAGGATTAAAGATAAGTTACATGTTAGACTTTAGACTCACAAAGATAGGATAGATGATAGAATACTTTCTTTAAATCTTGCTAAATAAATAATGAACATTGTTAACTGTTGTTCTTATTTGATAACTGTTTTGTTATATATTTTACTATGTTAAAGTTAAAACCCTTTTTGTAAATTTTAGACAGAAAAGAGGAGATAATTGGAGATGTCATTCTGTAAATATGTTTCTCTTATTGGTTAATGAATAAAGCCTTGTTGGCCAATAGGAAAACAAGATAGGCAGGACTGGGAGACAAGGAGGATCAGGGAGAGATAGGGAGATTCAACATGTAGGACTGAGAGCAGAACTGCGAACCCTCTCTCTGGTAAGATAAGACCACATGGAAACACTTAGATTAACAGAAATGGGTTAATATTTAAGACAGAGCTAGCCAATAAGAAACACTAGTAACAGGCCAACAGCTTTATATCTAATACAATGTCTCTGTGTTATTTGGGGCTGGTGCGACTGTGGAACTAGGCTGCTGGGAAAACATTCTCGTAACAGATCTCAGGAGGAGCTACCTTCTTGCCACTTGTCACTGCTCCTGAGGCTTCCAGGAATTACTTCCCAAATAAACATTTCATTCCCAAAGCCTTGCCCTTGGCCTATTTCTGGAACAACTCTGCCTGAGACAGTGGATTTAGAGTCTCTGTGAGCACACAGCTGGCTCCAAGCTGTACAAGAACATTGTCCTTCAAAGGCCTTTGCCTCAGAAGCAGTCCCTGAGTGTGTCCATTTGATGCCAAACTCCACAGCCCATGACTGGCTTCAGAACTGCAGGTCTACATACCTTTGTGGGCTTGATGATACCTTCATTACGGTTGGGGTCTGTCTCAATGGTGAATGTGTCCCTGTACTCGCCCTGCATGATGCTGTACTTGGTCATTCGATTCTGAGGTTCATCTGGGTCCTCAACTGACAGAAATCCCAAGGGGCTGCCCACACGGATGTCTTCAGGCACCGCAAATGTGTATGTTGCTAAAATGCATAGAGTACCACAAAGAGTTAATGAAATAGATAAGACAATTGGCCTCTCTCTCTCTCTCTCTCTCTCTCTCTCTCTCTCTCTCTCTCTCTCTCTCTCTCTCTCTCTCTCTCTCTCTCTCACACACACACACACACTGATAGAAATTGAACTACCGGTCTTACCTAGACCAGGAAAACACTCTACTACTGAGCTACACCTCTACCCTTTGGACTTTTGAGATAGAGGCTTGCTCTGTAGCCCAGGCTGGATTTGAACTTGTAGTTTTATTGCCTGTCTCTTGTTGCTGGGGCCACAGGCATGTGCTGCCTTGAGTATCATACAATATTTTGTTACAGAAAACAGGCAAGAAACTTATGATCATGGAATTCTGGGTCCCAAGGCAGGAGGTTTGCTTTGTCTTCTGTCTGTCTGTCCATCCATCTATCAATCCACCAAGTAGTTACTAAGCTCATCCTGTACTTTGGAACATTAATAGACAAGAAAGACAAATCTTGCCTTCAGAAAGTTTATGCCATATATAACAACACTACTTAAGAACTAGATAATTAGGGGGCAACTGAGGCCAGAATTACAGCAGAGCTAGTGGGCACCGTGAATATCCTCACTTACTTTTCCTGCTCAGTGTTACCTGGGGCACAAGAAAAGGTCTTGACAGACTGTTTTTAAGGGAGAAATCAGTTTGTGGATAGGTTTATACCAGGCTTTGGCTGTACCCCTATTTCCTGGGATTTTATAGCTGGGCCCTCAGTCGCAGAGGTCAGGTCTGCCAAGCCTCTGTGAAATTGCCTCTTCCTTACAGTGGTACTTGAAGCACTGTAGTGGCATCAGCCAAGGTGTGATTTTTGTCTGGTCTAAGAAGGGACCCATCAATGGACAGCTGGGTGACCTTGGGAGCAATGTATAAGGATGGTATAGGGTCTCCATATTCTGGCTTCAGAAGCACTATGAGATATGGGGAGATGTACAGAGGTTTGGGGTACATTTGTGAGAGCCTCCAAATCACTGAGTCTGCACTGTCCCAGCACCTGTCTGCTTATGGCTCTATGGGAGAGGCTTACATTGGGTAAAGATGGGGAAGTTGTCATTGATGTCTTCCAGTTTGATCAGCACAGTGGCTGTGCCTGACTCTCCTCGAAGACCCAGGGCATCTCGTGCTTCCACCACGACCTTGTATTCAGCCTTCGTCTCTCTGTCCAAGTTTTTGTCCTTTGTTAAAATGAGTCCTGAAAATAGTGTCCCAAAAGGAATTGTGTTATCTGAGGAGCCTTGAGAAAATCTGAGTGCTCAGATCCTCCCTAGAAAAGTCATAGGTGACTCCACTATATATCTGAGATTGAGAACCTCAGGGCTATAGCCCACTACCTCCAGACCTTCCCCTGTACAGCTAAAAGCTGGCCAATGTATGGTCCAGTGTTGTTCCTAGTCAGAGAGGGTCTTATGTTGAGAAATGCCATAGGGTAGTTCCAGGCTCAGAGTGAGCATGCTATGATGGATAAGTCATATATGCCTTAGTTCAAATAGATATGATTGGTTGTGCCATGTTTTAGTACTGAGAGTGCTATACTTTATTAATGATGTCTGTCTTGACATATACAGAAGTGGCTACTATTTTTAGTGCTTAGAGAGCTGTGATGGATTAGTGATGTCTATCTTGGTGCACATAGAAGTATCAATTGTACTATGTATTTGCTCATCTTCTCGAAGATAGTGTGACTAGTTTGACTAACTGGCCTTCTTTCTTGCTTCCAAGATTCAATACATTTTTTCAAATGTGTTAAACTGGTTAAACTGAACCAAATTTGGCCTGAGAAGCCTTCTGTATTTTTCAGACTTGAATCCTTCTGTGATGAACTGCAACCTAGTAGAGTGTAAATAAACTAAACCCCTAACTTAGGAGTATGCTCAGCCAATCCCAGCAGCTGTGTTCCAGTTAATCATAGGCTGCCACCTGTTCAAAGCTGTTCAAATAAGGCAGACACCCCAGCTGTAACCAACTGAGCTGTTTCTAGATTGCAGGATTTTTTTTTCTACACTATAAATACCACCCAACTATGTGGCAGCCATGGGGTTTCTCTGAACGTGTTTAGCTTCTGGGGTGTCCCAATTTGTGAACTATTCTTTGCGAAATTAAACTTGATGAAATTTAATTGGTCTAAAGTTTTCCTTTTAACAAGGCACAAAAAATTATGTGGCATGGCCGTATCTGTGCATAATCTAATTTAAATTTCATAGCTACTGCACAAAGGGCCACAAACATTCTAGTTTCTGGACAAAGGAAGTAAGACTCATAGGCCTCAGTTGATTTGCCCAAGGATTGTAGAGCTGAGTAGCAGTGCAGGGTTCAAACCCGATGTCTCTCTCTGGACATGTACAAAGACCTGGTTTGCATTTTTGTTGAGTCCGGTCTCTGCTTGGGTGAAAAGAGCCCTATTTCCTTTTTGAACTTCAGTGCATGCCTTGAGCAGCTGTTTGCTTCCCTAACCTACCTCAACATGTCTTTATGTATACTATGAATACCTTTCCTGGATCAATGGCTGGTGACACCTGTCAGGCTAGACTTCCCTCTGCATTGACACCTGCAATATCCATGTCCCCAAATCCCTACAAATAGGTACCCACCCAAAAGGGTTACTCATACAGACCAGAATTATCAATGATGAAGTACTCATTTCCTTTTAGGAGTTGGTACATGACAGTGGCATGGCCAGCTACAGTGGGATCATCTGCATCCATTGCGGTCACACGGATGACCGAGGTCCCTGTGGGGAGAGAGAGAGAGAGAGAGAGAGAGAGAGAGAGAGAGAGAGAGAGAGAGAGAGAGAGAGAGAGAGAGAGAGAGAGAGAGAGAGAGTGTTCTGGTGTGTTTGTTTATGATTATCCCTCACCGCATTCCCTGGTGGGTGTAGATGGGGTCCTGCTGTTCTTACCATCCAACCAGAGGGGATAAAGTTTGCTTTGTGCCAGAGGAGCCATTGTGAGGGCCAAGTACCAGCAATGGTAGGCCCAGCCAGATGGGTCATCAAGGGTACAAAGGGCACAGGTGGTTTGTGGATTCATGGGAGAAATTAAGAGGGGGAGATGTTTGGGTTTGAGATACTTAACTTAGGAGGGTTCTCGATGGTTTCACCTCTTCTGAAGATGAGAATGTGTGGTACAGGGAAGGGTATTGGAAATCCTCCAGAGGGTGGGGGGGGCACATTTCTCAGTCTCTGGAGTTGTAGGGTCCCCTCAAAAAGGTCCAACCCCTGAGCCCTGAACACAGATCCTGTGCCTTCTGGAAACAGGATGAGGTTAGACTAGTACCTCCTAAGCCCATATCTATTGTGATGACACACTCTGGGGTCAGGGTCAGGGCCCAGACTATAAGGAAGGTCAGTGCTTAGCACATTATGAGGATCAGAACCCATCTGTGAATAGGGACAGGGTTTAGTGTGGGACCAAGTCAGAGGTTAGCCTTAGGGACAAATTTTAAAATCATGTCAAGAGGCAACACAGCATTACAACTACTTCCTTGAACTTACTGAGACATGACCTTGGGCAGTGAGGTGGCTGATGTGAGAGGTGAGGAGGAGAGAGAGGGAAGACTATGTACATACCCACAGCTGACATCTCTGGCACAGATGCATTGTATACCTGGCGTGTAAACACAGGCCAGTTGTCATTTATATCATGAACCTTGACAGTGAAGCTGGAAGGCTTTTCCAGGTTTACATTGGTCTCCTTGTCCACAATGAGGGCAGTAAGGAAGTATTCAGAGGCCTTTTCCCGGTCTAATCTCTCAAAGGCATACACATCTCCTGTGTCAGCATTGACCCGGAAGATGGTGCCAGCAAAGTCTCCTTGGAGGACGTACTTGGCATTCTTACGGTTGACACTGGACTTGATCTGGGAAAGAACACACAACATGCACTAAGAATGGGAAGTATAGCAGTTTGCATTTGTGAGTGTGTGCACACACGATTGTGCAAGTGTTTGCATGCACGTGGGGATGGCTGTATGCATGTGTGCATGTATGTGCATAATACCATATGTATAGTATTGTGAAGGGATCCTCACTGTGACACTGAGGTTTTAAACAAGAACTTTTGACTGGTCACCAGTGAGCTCTTCTCATGCAAGCAGTGATGAGCATTTCTTAGCTCTGTTCATTGCTTAGAATGGTGCCTGGAGCCCAGGAAGGCACTTGCCACTGGAGAATAAAGGGCGTCATTGTCCCTTAGATTGTTACTATCTCATCTGTATAATAAAGCTAATTGAATTTTTAAAGACGATTTGCACTAATGAGTAGAGCCGCCCATTTGGAAATGAGTACCAGGAAACCTTGGCTTCTTTTGTTGCCCCATGCACATACAGGATACATGCCAGTGATACGCTGGAGCCGGCTGGATTGAAGACTTTACTAGAATTGGGGAGTACCTGAGACCTGGCTGTTAAATGTAGACATATTAAAAATTAAATCATCAGAAAATATGATGAAATGAATCATGGTTATGAATGGTTTCTCAACCTAGGATTTGGGCATTTGGAACCAACCTAGGAGACATTCCTTTGGATGTGACAGAGTTGTGACTGTTGTGGTTTTCTGGAAAGCATTAACAGAAATGGGAAGGTCCACCCTGAATATAGGCGTCATCACCCTATGGACTGGAGTGCTGAACTGAATAAAAAAGAGATAGTAAATAAAGCAGCTGCATCCATCTTTCTGCTTCCTGACTGTGTATGCTGCTGCGGCCTCTCTTCCCTGCAATGACGGACTGTGCCTTTAAACCCTGAGCTCGATTAAGCCCTCCATTCCAGAAGTTGTAAAAATTTACAAAGAGTTTTGTTGCAGCAACAGAAATGTAACTAATAAAAGCATGCTAGAAGCAAAGATTACAGATACTTAGAATTCATGTTTCTAACTGTGCTACTACATTTAACCACATTCTTGAGGTTATTGTGTCTTCTATGTGAGCATAGTGGTGATACTAAATGGGGTATGGCCATGTACATCTTATACGAATTCTGCATTCAGGGATGCATGTCACCATCTTGAAGACTGAGTATTTACACTACAGAAATTGGCAAGTTCTATACATCGTCACTTTCCCCTCAAAGCCAGTTGTCAGACATTTATCAGTACTGCAAGCATTGGTCCCAGTAAATTTGCTTTTGGAATGATGCATAAAATATTCTCTTCTTGATGATTTATGATGTCTAATCTGCAGAACAGAACCCCAGTGAGTTTTTTTTAACTCCAGGTGTCCTGTACTTCTTAGGCCAATGAGCTGGTTTTCTTTATAACACATGCTATTAGTAGCTTAAGGGAAACCAATATATGCCAAGCACCTTGCACTGGACACTACTGACATAAATCACAGTGATTGGTCATGGTAGACCCACAAGCCAAATGCTATTAGAAATTTTGAGTACTGAATATTCCAGTTTTGCAACTAAAGGATATTAAGTCTGTAAAATTATAATATTTCATGAGTTCAAAATAGTACTTTTCTAGAAAGCTAGAATGTCAAAAACTATAATTCCACTTGAAAAACAGAAATTTGATGCCCACAAGCTATCCTAGGTATCAAGCATGCTTTGGGACTCATAAATATCACACGCCCCATTCTGGCTCTTGGAATTGAGACTTATATTAGGAGGCTGACATCTCAGGAGGGCAGCACTTGAGGGTCAGATGGAGCAATGCCCTTGTGTGCACTTGGGGGTCTGATGGAGCAATGCCCTGTGTGCACTTGAGGGTCAGATGGAGCAATGCCCTGTGTGCACTTGGGGGTCAGATGGAGCATTGCCCTTGTGTGCACTTGGGGCGTCTAATAGACCATTGCCCTGGTGTGCAGATGTCCAGTAAGGATTTGTTAAGGTGGGAGGAGAGCAGAGAGTGGCCAGGAGATCAAGTAGGTTAGCCTCAGGGGAGAAGGAGATTCCAGAAGGGTGTAGGCCAATCCCATGAGGCCTAGAAAGTGTCCCTAGAGTTTAGCAGTTGTTCAATAATTGGAGCACTTAGTGAGGGGGTGGCAGCTGGGTGGAAGGCTACGAAACCAGATGGTGGAGCACAGAGAAGATCCTGGAAGGTGGAAGGGTAGAAGCATAAAAGGCGACCCTTTCCCTCGAGTAGGCATTAGAAGAAGGAGGCAAGCAGGACCTAGGACTAGCAGAGATCTTGGAGCAGGGATTGTGGTGTGCAGGAGGCAGGTGGGCCCAATGGGCAGGACAGAGAGTAAACAGATAGATAGGGCAAGAAGCCATGTTCAGCTTTGTGACCTGAGGGGACAGCAGGGAAAGAAGAAGGGAACAGTTTTGCATCTTGTTCAAGGCCCAGGCTAAGTTGAGATGCTGGTCTTAATCAGAACCTGTGGAATTTTGTGAAATGAGTGGGGTGGAAGCAAATCAGCTTGGAAATGAACTGGAACAATATAGATTTCATGGGTACCCTTCTATCCAATCTATCTTTTATTCCTTTCCCTTCTCTTCCCTTCTCTCTTCCCCTCCCTCACATCTTCCTTCCTCCCCCTCTCTCTTCCTCCCTCCCTTCCTCTCTCCTTCTCTTCTCGTTGGTTGTATAACCCAGCCTGGTGCTAAACTCTCCTTCTTCTTTCCCCAGTCTCCAGAGTACCAAAATTATAGCATGTATCACCATGCTTGACCCATCTTATTTAAATAGACATTGGTCTTTTACAACTCTTTAGACTTAAAGAAAACGAGACACCAGTGCACTAAGCTTCTGTGCACCTGCCCCTTCCACCTCAGCATCCCATCTCACATCAGTGTGGTCCCTTGCTACAATAAGGGAACAAAAACAGGTGAAGTGTTATTGATTCACATAGGTAGCTTATACACAGTTCCTTGTTTTTACCTAATATCCATGTCCATCTATCACCCACCCCCTACCCCAGCCCCAAGATGCCTTTCTGGACACCATACAGCATTTATGGTGGTCATGTTTTTACAGCTTATTTTGGTTGTGAAAGTTTCTGAGAATTTTATTGTTTTTTGATGGCCTTGACACTTTGGAGGAGTGCTGGTCAGAACTCTCATTGGATACCCTTCCATTTGAATTTCTCTGTTTTTCCTCACTACTGAACTGGACTTACAGGTTTTGCCCCTCCCCCTTTCCAGTATCATTGTGTTTGAATGGAATATCTCAATGCCAACAGCTGTTCTGCCTTGGCAGGCTGCTCCCAGCTGGCTTCCATTGTCCATCCATGTTTATAAACAAAAGCTCCAGACTTTGATTTTGATAAACACACACTTCCTTCAGATTGTGTCTTTGGAGTCATGAGAGGATCCTTGGGGTCCTGTGTTAGTGTCTCCTATATACTCTTGTTTTAATGAAGGTGAGGATCACTTGTGGTTCCTGTACTCCTCTAGCCCTGTGCTAGGTATCAAGTAGCTTCTGTCATCACAAGATACAGACCATCAGTCACCCCTCCTAAGCTTGTCCTGCTTGGCAGTGGTCTCCACTTTCTGGTAGCCTTTCCTGAATCATCCTTCAGAATGACCTCAGGACTGGTCATTCTCCTTGGAGAATGATTCATGGCCAGTTATCCCATTGGGAAAGTCATAATTGGGCTAATGGCATTTCCCTCTATGACACAGGCTCACTGTGTAACTCTCTAGATGTACGTTTTTCCTTCTGCCTGGTCAGGTGGCAATATTTACATCACCCAGAAAAATGTCATTCTTGGAAGCCTGACCAGGCAGGTGCCCAGTCAGCTGGCTGTGGGTGGGGCAGTTAGCAGATGCTTCCCAGATGACTCCACCTATTTCCTTTAGCTGGAGTCAGGGAGGCAATTCTGGTGCCCTGTGCAGACTGTGTCTTCACATCAAGGGTCCTCTTCAGCCTGTTTCTCTATCACCAGAACACTCTCATCCCCATCGTTTGTGGGGTTCCCTGTCTCAGTGTTTTAAACTGTAGTCCCCAACTTCATGTGAGATCATATGCCTAAACGTAGAAGTTGTGAAAAAATTGCCAACACTGAATGATTTCTTGATACACAATGGTGAGGAAGTAATCTGTAACCCAACGTGTGTTGGTTTTTCTGGCAGTACTTGCCTATGTTGCAACACAACTACCTTGGTTCTCAACACACAACATGTGCACTGGGCATTTTGTGTGTCCTCATGTCACACAACACCAGTGAGTGACACTAAGATACTTGGCTCAGATTTGAGACTACTGTTTAGGCTACAATGATTTTATTATACATACAAAGTTTTCTGCTCTTATAGAAACAATGATTTTAAAAAGACCTTTATATCCTCATAGGACACACACACACACACAATTATAGGAGTTTCATGTCTCTATATATGGATATATTTGTATATAATAGTATATAGTATTATTTTTACTTTGTTTTTGAGACATGGTCACTGTGAGGCCTTGGCTGTCCTGAACCTTGTTATGTAAATCAGGTTGCCCTGAGCTCAAAGAGATTCACTTTTCTCTGCTTCCTGAGTACTGAGATTTAAGGTGTGTATCACCATGCATTGTAAAATAGACTAACATTTTCCTGCCATCATTACTCAGTATATGTGAGTCATATTAGTGTGTTTTTGAAATAGGTTGTGTCAGAATTGTTGATTTTAAAATTTCTGTTTGAGTTGTTGGCTTGAGTTTCATTAAAAAGTAGTTAAATGAATTTTATCTTTGAATTACAACGGAATTTTCAAAATGGTCCTAAAAATACATTTGCCATTTTGTGCTATGTTTTTATGCAAAGTAGTATCCTTAAACTGACTATTATAGAATAAAATATTGAGCCAGGGTTGCTCATGCCTTTAGTACTATCTCTCTAGACACAAAGGCAGGTAGACTTTTATGAGCTTAAGACCATCCTGATCTATTTAGTGAGTTCCAGGCCAGTCTGGGATTAAAGTAAATAATTAATGTGGGTGTGTTCCAATAAAACTTTATTAATAAGACCAGGCAGAGTGCTGTATTTGGTCTGTAGACAGACATTTGTGCATGCCTACTATCCACGAGAGTGGTGAGCACATTTTTGCCCAGTGTTGTTTTCCTAGCTCTCAGTCTAGGGCTTGGAGCTGCTTATTCTTCCTCCAGTGCATTGACCTGGTCCATAATATAGCTGGTGTATTAATTCAAAAAAGCTGACATGGTGAGTTTTCAATGCTGTCAGAAACTTTCTTCTTACAGATAGCTCTTAATTCACTGTTCTTTCATTGTGTGTGAAATCCCACTGTGATTAGAGTAAGTGATTTTGATGTCTTTGACAATTTGACACGGTGAGAATATTCATCACTCATTTAGATTGTCTTCAAACTCTTGGAAGATGGACTTATGTGGGTCATATTTAGAGTTGGACAGTGAAGCTTCAGACCTTGACCCTGCCTCCCCAGAGAACAGGCCTGGGTCAAACACCTCATGATAGGTGGTTAGTTTAGGCTAGCCTTGAACTCTTAATCTTTCTGCTTCTGTCTCTTGAATGCTGGGATTACAGTTTTGTACAACTACACTCAATGAAGAGACTCAGAGCCCAAGACCAGGATTGGCAAACTGTGGCCTGGGTGATTAACCTTGTCATCTGATATGATTATTCCCTTAGCCCTGAATCCTCAGGCCAGGCTGATCTCCTTAGCTCAGGGTGGCCTTCTTAGTGATTTCTACTTTGCAGAGCAAAGTGTGAGATAAAATGAGCCATGACATTCACTGCTGCTTCTACCACAGATTCATCCCTCATCACAACCACCATTGCTCTCTTTTGCTCTCTTTCATCAGGACCGCCCACCACCATCACTATTACCACATTTCCATAACCACCACTATCACCACCTTCTCCATCTCCTTTCCTGTCACTATCATCACCATCATTACCACAATCACCACCTCTACCACCTACTCCTTTACCAACCATCACCTCCACCTCCACCACTGAATCAACATCACCACTGTGTTCTCTGCAATGGCCTCCATTCTTGTGGTGGTTTGAATAGGAACAGTCCCCAGAGGCTCATATATTTGAATGCTTAGGGAGTAGTGTTAGAAAGTGTGGCTTCTTGGAATAGATGTAGCCTCTTTAGAGGAAGTGTGTCACTGGGGTGGGCTTTGGGGTTTCAAATGGTCAAACCAGGCCCACTGTCTTATCTCTCTTCCTGCTGTCTGCAGATCCAGGTGTGGAACTCTCAGCTACACCATGTCTGCCTTCCTGCTATCATGCTTCTCACCATAATGGACTGAACATCTGGACCGTAAAACACACAATTAAATGTTTTCCCTTTTAAGAGTTGCTGTGACCATGGTGCCTATCCATAGCAATAAAACATTAACTGGGATAACTCTCATTTCTCCTTATCCCCTTCACTAATATTGTAGCTTGAAAGTGAAATGACTCCTATAAGCTCCTATGTTTGGACACTTAGTTCTCAGCTGGTAGTACCATTTTATAATACTGTAAAATCTTTAGGAAGTAGAGCCTTGCTGGAGGAAGTGGATCATTAGGATAGGCCTCGAGGTTTTACAGCGTGACCCTATATCCTGTCCATTCTCTGCTTCCTGACTTGAGAACACATTGTAACCATCTTCCTCACACTTAAGCCATCATATCTCCCTTGATGTGATGGTCTGTATCCCTTCTCATACCGTGAGCCAATGTAAACCCTTCCTCCTTTGAGATGATCCTTGTGAGGTGTATTAAGGAAAGAATAATCACACTACAATCTACAGACACACAGAAGTTATATAAAGAGGAGAGGTCTATAGGGGACACCTGTATCTCCATGGGAAGGGGAAATAGAATATATTTTGTGGGTGGACTGGGGGCAGGTGGGTACAGGAATAAGAGGGATCATATTGGGGAGGGAAGGATGGAAGGAGAGTGTACAGGGAGAGACAACTGGAATAGGTGGGCATTTAAGGGTGATGTGGAAACCTAGTGCAGTGGAAATTTCCTGGAAGCCATGAGGGTGACCCTAGCAAGGACTTCTAGTAAAGGAGGATATGAAGACTGAACTGGCCATCTTCTGTAACCAGTGTAGACTCCCAATGGTAGGATATTTACACCAACACAGCCATAAAACCTATAACAATCTGTCCTGCCTGTAAGATGTGCTGGGGCAATGGTGGCTCAGAGCTTGTAGGAGTACCAACCAATGACTGGTCAAATGAAGGCCCAAGCCACGAGAGGGAGCCCATGCCTGGATGGTCAGGATTTGGAAGCTGGATGCTTCAGAGACCTAGAGTATAACCAAACATGACTGACAAAAAAAAGTCAATGAAATGATTTCTAATGATACTCTGCTATACTCATAGATCAGTGCTTAGCCCAACAATTAGCAGAGAGGCGTCATCCAGCCACTGATGGGAGCAGTCAACAGAGACCCACAACCAAACACCAGGCATAGCTCGGCTAACCCTGCAGAAGATGGGAGGAGAGGAAGGACTGTAGGAGCCAGAGGGATCAAGGACTCCAGGAGAAAAAAGTTCACAGAATCATCTAAGCATGGCTCACAGGGTTTCACAGAGGCAGATACAGCAATCACAGAACCTGCATGGGTCTGCATTAGGACATCCGCATACACATGCTGTGGTTGTGTAGCTAGGTGTTCTTGAGTGACTCCTAACGTGGGAGAGGAGGTGTCTCTCATTATTTGCCTGCTTGTGGGACCCATTTCCTCCTACTGGGTTGCCTCGTTTAGCTTTGATATGAAGGCCTATCTCTTATTGCATCTTGTTATGCCATGTTTGCCTGCTCTTCTCAGAAGGGAAATGGAAGAGGAATGGAATTGGGGGAGAGGGGTTGGGGAGAGAAGGCTGTAGTCAGGATGTATTATATGAGAGAAGAATAAAGGGGAAAAAAGAAAAATGTGAAAGCAATACAACTGACATCATCACTGCCACAGTCACTGACATCACCACTCATGGTTATGGAGACCCTGTGCCTTGGCCTGCGGTAAGGCAGTATATCTTAGTAGGAGTATGTGGCAGAGGAGATTAGTTCACTAATGACATTCAGGAAGCAAAGGGAGAGAAGAGGGACCAGGGTCCCCAGATCCCTTCAAGGGAAAACCCCTAATGATCTAGCTTTCTTCTCCTAGGCCTCACTCTGAAATATTTTACCATCCTCACTGGAGCCACAACCTTTAGCACATGGTCTTTAGGGGACACTGAAGACATAAACTATAATACTATAATATTCTGATTCAATTAATTAATTTTCAACTCCAGAGGCAATTGTGGGAGTTGTTTCTACCCTGTGGGTCCTGAGGATTGAACTAGGGATGTCAGACTTGATGGCAAATGCCATTGCCCACTGAGTCATCTTTCTGGCCCATAAATGAGCAAGAAAAACAAACATATAAGTTTCGTGTGCATGTATGTGATGACAGGTGTGTGTGCATTTTCTCCTGCCACATTTGAACTCGAGTTGTCAGGCTAATACAGAAGTACCCTCATCGGATGAACCATCTTGCCAGCCCTGAATGATAACATTCTGGCTGTAACTACCAAGGGCTCATGTTTGTCTCACAACACTGTGGATTTAACCCATCTGCAGGAGTCCCTGCTGTAGCTACACTTCCTGCATTGCTCATAAGAAGTGTCTTCTGAGACTCAAGGAAGCTTCAGAGCCCTTAAAAAATAAAAGCCAAGCTATATACCACAAGACACAACGTTACAGGACCAGCATTCCTGTCTCATAAGGGAGGACGCTTTAATTGCCAACTTGACTGGATCCACAATCACTCATGAGATAAGCCTCTGGGCTCACTTGTGAGGGACATCTATGTCAGGAGAGCCTCTGGGCATGCCTTTGAGGGATTTTTCTTGTTTTTAATTGAGAGAAGACTTCCCACCCATTGTGAGTGGAACCATTTCCTGAGCAGAGATCTAGGACTTTATACCGAAGAGAAAGTGAGCTGAGTAAGCATTCATTGTTTTGTTCTTGACTGTGGATGTAATAGAACCAGCTGCTTTAACCACCTGCTGCCTTGACTTCCCCTTCATGGTAGACTTCACCAACTGTGAGTCAAAACAAACCCTTTTTCCCTGATGTAGCTTTTGTCAGAATACTTTATCAGAATATTTGTCAGAATATATACATATATTCTGTGATAAAATATATATGCATACATACGAAGAATTGGACTCAAGAATGATAGAAATCTAGCATGGAAAACATCAAATCTTATAGTTCCATTTCTAGCATCTAGGGTACAAGTCATAATGATGTGAGATACAAAGGGCTTAGGCAGTCTGTCCCGTGTGGCCTATCTGTTTGCAGTCTCCATGGTATCTCCCTTGATCTGGCTCTACTTCTGCTTTTCTGGACTATGCCCCCTTTTGGAATCTTTATTAGAGATTCACCTCATTCCCACAGACCATATTTTCAAGGGATGCCTTCAAGGACTCCAAACCTACTGTGCTATCTGACCTTCTAGTTTTCCTTTGAAATTTTGGTAGACGCCTCTGTGACCCCACAACTGTTACATCTGCATACCCACACCTCTCACACCAACCTCATGAGAATGATACCCAGGTACAATTCTGGCTCCACAAGTAGCCACACCATCTCAGATCATGAGCACAGTGTCTGCTGAGTACCTGATGGGTCAAAGACAGTGGAGGGAATCCCAAACCTGTGGGAATTATTCCATAGCCAATCCTGTGAGTGTAGAGTTCTCAGGAGCTCTCTTCTCAAACAAGTCTTTGGACCTATGTGAGTAGTGTCTTGCTGATTCCTGAGGTGCCCTAAAGACATCTTTCCTATCATCCTGTTGTGAAGTATTTGGTTTATTTATAATGAACCAATTTAAAGGCTCACAGCTAAGACCATGTTCTTAGTCTCAAAAGACTGTGTATCATTGAGCCCATGGGAAGGAGAACAACATGGTGGAAAACCCATGGCAGAGACAGTCTGTTCACCTCATGGTATCTTGGAAGCAGAGCATGTGTGGTGGGGGTTGGAGTCCCAATATCACCTTTGAATGCACACTAATACTGACCTCTCCCTAGGCTGCTTATAGCACCACAGGTTGACAACAAATTTAGCACATGACCTTTGGAAAACATCTTAAGATCCAAAGCATCACCTCCTCATTCAGATCACTGTTACCACCATCGCCATCATTACTGCTATTACTACCATAACTTCCTCATCTTCCCTTTTACTGTCACAACTAGAGTCATCATTACTATGTCATTACAACCATCATTACATCCCAGTTATCCCAGTTATCATCACCATTATAACCTCCCTCACCTTCCCTTTTACTAAGCCACAATGGTTATCACTGTCACTACCACCACCACCTTCACTCACTGCCACCGCTATTGTCACCATCAGCATCATTAACTCTGTCACTCTCACCTTCACTATCATCATGACAATCACCATTACTACCCCACCATCATTATCTTTATTGTCTCTTCCTTTATTGTCACTGACATTGCCACCATAATAATAATTATAGTGAAAAGCACCTTCTCCTTCATCACCACCACCATCACTATGGCCAATACAACCACTAACTCTCTCACCTTCTTTACCATCATCATTAACTCTACCGCCACCACTGCTGCCACCAGTGCCACCACCACCATGACCCCATTAGCTTCCTCACCTTCCCCTTCACCAATCACTCTACCATCACTATTACCGTCACCACAATGACCATCACTATCCTCTGACCACCATTAACTTTATCATCTTATCCTTCACTATTATCTCTGTCACCATTCCCATCACCACTGAAAACTACCAACATCTCCATTATCACCACCATCACAATATTGCCACTTCCCCCACCATTATCATCACCACTATCAATACTATTGCCTCTCACCACACCTCCATCATTATTAGCTCCCCCAGTTTTCCATTTTCTATTCCTATGCTGTCATCTCTATCCCCAATACCATTAACTCCCTCACCTTCCCTTTCACCATCGACACCATCATTACCATCATTCCATTACTATCACTACCATCCCTGCCACCATCACCACAGTCACTATTATTACCTCCACCTCAAACTCCTTCACCTTCTGTTACGTTTTGAATTAGAAATGTCTCCCATATAACACTTCATTATTGGGGTAGGAGTATGGAACATTTTGGAAGGGGAACCTTGTTGGAGAAAGTATGTCACTGGGGGTGGGCTTTGAGGATTTAAATCTTTGCCTCATTTACTGGGACCAGTCAGTTTCTTGTGCCTACTGCCATCCTGTTCCCTTCCCTTCCTCGATGGACTCTATCACTCTGGACAAGTAAGCCAGAAAGAACTCTTTCTTGAGTTGTGTTTGGTCATGCTATTTTGTCACTGCAACGGGAAAGTAACTAATGCAACTTCCATTTTACCATTAATACCACTATCACTATTGCCACCACCATCATCACCACCCCAGCACCAGGATCCTTAACTCCATCACCTTTAGTTTCACTCTCAAAATTACCAAAGACTATTACCACTACCATCACCACCCACACCGTTATCACATTTATTTTCCCGTAGATATTCTTATCACCATCACTATCACTTTCCTCTTTCCTGTCACAACTACCAGTACAGTTGTCACCTTCACCATTATTGCCACCATGTTCACCACTTCTACACTTCTTATCTTTGTTGCTGTCACCCTTCAGGGACAACCACTCCTGCAGTCATCACCATTTTTGCTTCAAAGGCCATGACTATGGTCCAGTTGTTGATAACTTCCGTCACCCTAGAGCCCAAGGCTTACCTTTCCCACATAGTGAGGCAGTGAGAAATTTTTCTCTTCATCTATATGCATTTGGTTCCAAATCCAGTCTCGCTTCTGGCGCTGGTGGGCAGGCAGCATGTTGAGGGTGTCTAGCTGGGGAAGGTTAGGGCCTGCCATTGCTGCCGCTGCCAGCAGGCCCAAGAAGATGCCCAAAGCAGCGGCCAACTCTGTTAGCCTCTGCATTCTTCCAGGAGGAACAGGTCTGGGGAAAGAGGATAGAAAACATCAGGGTATAGTGGCCACTGTCCTAGGCTAGAGTATGAGCATCGCACTCTAGGAACCAAAGTTTCTTTGTCTCTCTCCTCCTTTATCTTTCATTCTTCTGACACCAGCAGAACCAGGCTCTGGTCTAGGTGGGGAAGGCAAG
This sequence comes from Cricetiscus sungorus, assembly GCA_030556225.1. Taxonomy (NCBI): domain Eukaryota; kingdom Metazoa; phylum Chordata; class Mammalia; order Rodentia; family Cricetidae; genus Cricetiscus; species Cricetiscus sungorus. The sequence continues at coordinate 41,545,336 of JANBXA010000729.1, read as the reverse complement.
CCCAGAAACAATTTCTCCTTACACCCACATAGGCTGTCATGAAAGCAGGCATAGGGAGATGAGATCCGCAGGAGGCTGGGAAGGACCAGAATACCAGTGCTCATGGGGCACTCAGGTTATTGCCATTCTACAGATGAGGGAACTAAGGCACAGAGAGGTCACCTTTGATTAAATGATGCAGCTGAGAATGAACTGGGGACATTGACCACTATCAAGTACTGTCATCGAGAGTTCTCTGCCTGGCTGTTCCAAGCATGCTAGACACTGTCTCATTTAATCTCTCTCCCAACTTCCAAGGTTGGTGTAATTGTGACCCTCCCTTTACATATACACTGAGACCCAGGGGCACTCAACAACCTCCCTGAATCACCGAGACTGTAAGGAACAGAGCTAAGACTGGGACTAAATCTGTGTGGCCCCAAATTCCAGCTTGTCCCTGATGCCTTCTGTGCCCCAGCAGCTGCTCTGGGTTAGATTTAAAGGCTCCTCCAAATATCTCTCCATCTCACGCCCACCTGAAAACCCCTCTAGCTTTGATGTTGCCTTCAGAAGGTTCCTAGGAAACACCAAAAATCTTAAACCAGGAGTTAACTCACAGGTGATGGCCACGTTAGTGGGTGGGTTGGGTGGGAGTTGAGAGGCTGTGTACACAGGCTGGTTTCATAATTGGTGGGTTCAGTGTAAAACAGAGTTTGCATCTTTTTTTTTTTTTTTAAAGAAATTTTGAGATAGAGATGAAAGAAGTTTAAACCACACAGGGGCTCCTTGAAGTGAGGGCCCTGTTCCACTCTGGGAGGCCACCTGTAGGTTCAAAATGTGAGTTACCCAGAGATCAAGTCCTTCCTATAGTCTAAGTTTCAAAACTGGAAAGTTTCCAGTGCCTTGTGGTTGGAGGCCATGTCTGTGGCCATCACTATGGCTTCTCAGCTCTCACCTCCCCCCACACCCATCCCAGGTCCCTTTGTCACTGACCTGCAGTTTCTAGGATGGTCGGTATGGGGGAAGAAAATGTGTGCCTGGAGAGAGCTGAGGAACTCAGGGTGCTGGAAGGTGTGGCCTCTCCCCTGCTATTGAGGGAAGGGGTGGACCCTGCACATCACCAGAGGTTTGTAAACTCTAATAACATCATCTCTGGACCATTGGCGCCAGGCTGGCCTCAGCAAGGGCTGGGCTGTCTGTGCTGACCTTAGCAGCCATGGTTCCTGCCCCTCAGCTCCCCCAAGTCTGTTCTAGAAGGAAGGGGACTCCAGTATCCTGGAACAAGGCCCTGAATACAGGCGCTATGTGCCTAGGGGTGGGGGGGCTCTCTCTCTCCACAGACATTGACTTCTTCAACCACCAACAAAGGGGTCTGTCTGCATAGAACATTCTAGGGACCCTTAGGGTAAGACACCAGGCAAGAGACAGTGAACAAAGGAGTCTGGGAGGGTAGTGGAGGCAGAAGACCTGCCAGGAATCTGGTCCTCACTTGGGAAGTGTGTGTGTGTGTGTGTGTGTGTGTGTGTGTGTGTGTGTGTGTGTGTGTGGGTGGGGGGGTGGTAATGCGACCACCCTCTGCCTCCACCTTGCAGGCACAGCTATGTGAGTCATTTCCTTAATTCTTTCTTTGCCCCGGGAGGGACTGCTAGGCTTGGGGTTTTCCGTTCCTCTCAAGGAAGAAGCTACTAAGAAATGGAAAAGTAATATAGTAGGAAGTGAAACAGAGAAGGAGGGAAGAGTTCTCAGGCCTGGGGTAAGCAGAGGGTGAGAGCCTAAACACGGTGCTGCTGGGGGTGAGCACGTCTGGGATGCTGGACTCAGCTATGCCATGGAGCACAGATGCCCTGGAGGTGTTGGCCACACTGAGACCAACAGGAAGTGAAAACAGTGGCAATCCCATTGGGAGACGCAGGTGTGAGGAGGAAGTAGCCACCAGAGACTGGGAGGCCATGAGTAGCCTTTCAGAAATGCTTTTATTGTATTTTGTGGCATTGGGGGGTGAGGGGTGTAACCAAGGGTCTTGTGTCTGCTAGGCAAGTGCTTTATCACTGCACGACACTCCCAGCCCCTGCAGGAAATTATTTAAGGCCATGCCTGAGTGTCAGCTCTAAGAAGGCCAGAGGGAGGAAGAGTATTTCAGGACACAGGATCAGCCAGAATGAACTCCTGATTTAGACAGTTTCCATGTCTGAGGAACCAGTGATAGCCTCTGGGTAAGGCAGAAATGGACAGCAAGGGCCATATGGAGAGGGGCTATATCAGTGTGCTTGGTGAATGATGCCCTCCATTTGGCCCTCCATGTCCTATACACTGAATCTGAAAGGTTACCTTACACAGCAAGAGGGACTGGACAGATATACTTAAATAGAGGATCTTACTTGAGGTGTGAGATGGGGAGTTGATCCTAGACTACCCAGGGTCTTTTGAAGACAGAGGCAAGAGGGTCAGATTCAAAAGAAAGGTGAAAAAAAAAAAACAAAGAAAGAAAGAAAGGGGGGGGAGATGGGTTAGACCTGGTGGCAAAGGCCTTTAATCCCAGCTACTTAGGTGGCTGTGGCAGGAGGGTCTCAAGACCAAGGTTTCCTTGGCTACAGAGTGAGTTTGAGGCCAGCCTGGGAAACCTAGGGAGACCCAGTGTCACAAATAAGGATGTAGTTCAGTTGGTAGACTGCTTGTCCAATATGCACAGAGCCTTGGTTTTATCTCCAGCACCATGCAAACAAGGTATGGTGACTCATGCCCATAATTTCAGCATTTAAAAGGTGGAGGGTCAGAAGTTCAAAGGTCACCATCAGTCCCATAGGAAGCTAGAGGCAAACCTAGGACACATGAGACCTTGCCTCAAAAATAAAGTGAAATAAAATAAAATGTAGAGAGAGGGTTCAGGATGTGTTTCTACAAATATATGAAGGTCTGGATTCCAGCCCCAAAGAAAGATGTGGTTATATTCGCCTGAGGTGCTAAGAGACACAAATGGCCCTTGGAGCTGGAAGAGGTCTGGGCACAAGTTCCTTCCGAGGCGTGGAGAGAGTCACAGCTCCGGGTTCAGCCCTCTGTGATCTATTTCAGACTCCTGGCTTTCAGAACTGTAAAGTGATATATAAATAAGCACGTGGCTTTAAGCCCTCAGATTTGTGGAACTTGTCACCATCATCGGAGGATTATAGCCTACTTATTGTGCTTGTTCCTGAACACAGTCCTTAAGTGGCACAAGCCTATAATCCCAGGACTTGGGAGGTAGAGATAGAATGACTGCCAGGAACTTGAAGCCAGTCTGAGCGACACAGCAAGATCTGGTCTCAGAAGAGCAGTAACAATAATACCCCATCCAATCATTCCCTGAGAGTTTGTGTAGATCATTTTGTCTCCGAGATCTTCTCTCTGCCCTTACCGACCTCTGCTCCGGACCACAGAATTTCCCCTGGGCTCTGGCCTTGGCTTCTGGCTGTGTTTAGCCAAGAGGTGTCCAGTGGGTGCTCTGGTTATGGGAGGAGAAAAGCCACTTCTTCCCCTCCCCTCTGGTCTGCCCATCTTTCCCTTTTCTCTTGCCCTCCATCATGCCAGCTCCTAGCGGAAGCATCTGTAGGATTTGCCTCTGGGCTCTGCAAGTGTCCTCCCTTTTGCCCCTTTAGCCCTAGAGATGATAGCTTCCCTCCATTGCTGGTCCTGTGCCCCCACTCACCTCTGCCCAATAGCCCTTGATGGAAGTCCCTTTATAGAGCCTACACTGTACTTTGAGTTCCCTGCTGAGACTTTGTATGACACAATAAACAAACATGGTTTCTTTACTGGGACCTGTTGGGCTGAGTGAGGGCTCCGAGGGCTGACAACCATCATCAGTTATATGAGGATATTATTCTATTGTACTTCAATGAAGCACAGTTCACTGGCTCGTAGGGCATATTAGCCTGTTGGTGAGCTTTGGTTGGCCACATAGAGTTTTCAGCTGACCTCTGTGTCCAGCAGAGGCCTTGCTGTGAACCCTGGAAAGAAAGCCTCTGGCCCACAAGGTCACCTTTGCTGTCATGGCATCCCTTACATCAGGGGACAGAGAGGTCTGCTCACTCAGCTCTCTAGTCAGTCAGGTATTGTTAAGGAGGCAAGGCCATGGAGTCTGGGCCCTTGGGAGGTGGGATTTTGTAAGGCTGTCTCCTTCCTAAAGCTGGAGCCTGGGGTATGGAGTGGGCTGGCCTCCGTGAGCATGTTATCTGATTTAAACCTTGCCACAATCCTTCAGGGCAATTAATTACCAGTAGTCCCCTTTGCAAAAAAGGAAGGGGACAGACAGCTCCATGGAAGCTCAGACTAAAATCACCCTTCTTGAATCACCTCTAATTCCAGCAACACTTATCATAATAACTTTTGGTTCTCGGCTTTCAGAGATAACCCTCCATTCAAATTTTACACTGTCCAGTTTACACAAGTCCAGGACACAGAAATTCTCATCCCCATTTCGCAGATGGGAAATCAAAGTCGAGAGACTGCCTGTCACACAATCTTCCTTCTAAATTCTGGTCTTCTACATAACAATCTCAGAGGGACCCAGTGGACTTCCTATCCCAGAAGCCACACTTATTTGAGACTATAGTCTTTAGTGTTAGAACTTCAGCCAGGAGAAGGGCTTTATAGGACTGCTATTGTCCCCTCCCCCATCTAGGGACAGGAACTAGGATGACTGTGATCTCATTGAAAACAAAATCTCCTGAAGGTTTAGCCCAGGTGACATCTCTTTATCCCTTTGAAGAGTCTCACCCAGCAGAGTCTCATCTCTTGGCCCTACTTACTAGCTTCAGAAATGCTTAGACTGTCTCTGGGCAGCATCAGGGTACCAACAAGATCTGGAAGGTTTGAGGGCTGGGGATTTCTGTACTGAGCATCCCAGGTGAACAGCTGGAAACTTGTGGGAACACAGTGGTCAGAAGAGAGGAAGTGGCTCAGCTGTGGATGTTGGATATTCAGAGGTTGCCCATATTCCTTGCCATCCAGGAGCTGTGATGATGCCTTAACCCTGGGGCCCTGTTCATGTTTTGAGATAAATTCTAAAATGATGGCAGTGCCCTCTGTGCTTCCATCAATTTAAGGATGCCATGAAGATCCCAAATGAGAAGACAAAGAAAGCCTCGATGTTGAGCATACTCAGAGCCCAGGACAGGGTACACGAGTCCCTGAGAACCCGAGTATGACTGAACTTAACTATGCCCTTATAGGAAAGGGTCTTCATCTAGAGGCACCATGATTCAAGGTGCCAGAGACAAGATACCCAGGCCGTAGTCTGGGGACTGAGTGGTGGTTCTGAAGGCCAAGCTTGGGTATCCGAGTAGGACAGGACAAGGCCCACTGGTTCTGTCTGCTGCTCTCTGGGTTCTCTTTGAGACTCCAAGCATAGTCCTAGCTATGGGACCTTAACTCCAGGACCTCCTATTCCCACTGGCTTGATGTTCTTTCTTACCCAACATCACTTTCCTGCAGGAAGCTGGGAGAGTACAGGATTACACAGTCACTCACATACTAGCACCTACCTTATATAGGCTTTTGTGTCTGTGGAGCCATGGGAAGGCAGACACAAACCGTACAAAACAAGACGTGTGCTGGGAGAAAAGGCTTTGAGAAGCTGTGAGAAGCTATGTGGGGAGGGACAGAACTGGCTTGCAGCCTGAGTTTAGGAGGGAGCCTGTGGGAGATGAGGCAAAGCCCCCCCTTCCCCTTTGTCTTTATAGTTCATCGGTTCCTAGGACTTGGCCTCAAAGGGGCTGTGAGATGGACTCAGCCTTGAGTTCTACAGATTACAGGCAGAAGGAAGGCGTTGGGCACTGCTGTGGAGGGACTGTGGAGAAGCTGGAGTGTCTCTGGGGCTCCCTGGGACTAGGCTCGGGCTTTGCAGCTGAACAGATGTTGGAAATTTGGCTGCAGCTAGAGCCCCTCAGCGGGGCATAAGGCCAGTGTCTCGGTTTGTCCTCCCCTGGCCACAGGCATCTAATCAGGGACTCACTTAAGCCTTAGTTGATTCTAGCTGCCAGGTTCTGGCTTTAGGGAGTCTGCTCACTCTCCTAGAGGGCTCTGGGTATGAGGAAAACTAGCTAACTAACTAGTCTCTCTCTCTCTCTCTCTCTCTCTCTCTCTCTCTCTCTCTCTCTCTCTCTCTCTCTCTCTCTCTCTCTCTCTCTCTCTCTCTCTCTCTCTCTCTCTCTCTCTCTCCCTCCCTCCCTCCTTCTCTCTCTCTCCCTCCCTCCCTCCTTCTCTCTCTCTCTCCCTCCCTCCCTCCTTCTCTCTCTCTCCCTCCCTCCCTCCTTTTCTCTCTCTCTCTCTCTCTCTCTCTCTCTCTCTCTCTCTCTCTCTCTCTCTCTCTCTCTCTCTCTCCCTCTCTTTCTCTCTCTCTCCTGTGTGAGATCCCGATGGCCCTGCATGTAGGCATGAAACCACAGCAGCTCTACAAAGGTGACTTCTGTCAGGTCCTCTCCTCTAGGTGGCCTGTGGCCTTCAGTGAGGACAGGGCTGGATTTGGCAGCTAAGTGGAGCCCCAGGGAGGGCCTCTGAGGATGGAATGCTCAGCCCCACCCCAGCCCCCTGTAGACTGTGGACTCCAGACTGGAGGCCTGGGTCAGGGATGAGGGGCAGGGCAGGGCGGTGGGCGGAGAAGGCTCAGAACATGTAGGGGGTGTGCCTGTGCTCAGTGGATTTAGAGCCTGAGCTCTGTGTGTGGCCCTGGGCGGCTCTGGCCTTCCTACCCCACACTTCTGCCTCAGTTAGGACAGGAGTGGGATCTCGAGGTAAATGCACCCCTTCCAGTTCTCCAGTAATTCCTATATTGTCTTCTTGAGGGCTCATGTTTTTACAACTTGGTTTTGTCACTGTGGACATTGGGAGGAAGGGGAAGCTGAAGACAATCAGCTATGAACAGGCCCCTTGGGGCTTTGTCCCCATTTGTAGCTTAATTTAGCCCTGAGACCTGTTCCTTGGGGTCCCAGACCGGCTGCTTTCCTGGGACGGTCTCCTGGCATGGCTGTCTTCTGAGTATCTCTGTCTAAGCTCTTCAGCAGTTCCTGAGCCAGCTAGCAGAGCATATCCCCTGCCAGCCCCTTCAACGCTTCTTCTGTCTTCCAACCTCCTACCTTTCCAACCACGATATACTCTAAAGGTTTCTAGATTGTACAATGCCTGTCCCAAACCCAGCATGCTGGGGTGTCCTTCCTAGCTTTGTTCCCTGCGTAAATGCAGCCTCGGGCCACCTCCTCCATGCAGTTTTCTGATTGCCACCAGATCCCAGCCCAGCTTCTGCTTCCTAGCCTGAGCATTCTCTGTCCAGAAACCCTCTGGGTCCAACTCTGCACTTTATCCTAGTGTACAGGCCTGGAGTCCCAGCAATGCAAAGTATCTTGTGGTCCCTGTATTATGTCTCCTGTATTATCCCCCCCACCCCAGTCTCCCATCCTGAAACTGTGTCCAGTTCCTCTTTCATTTGCAAAATTTAAAAACCAACATGCATATTTGCAGTCATCACCTTAAGTCATCAGAGCAAACATAGTCTGTGACTTAACTGAAAAAGGCCCTTACTCTTTATCCCAAATAGCCCCTGTAACAGCCATCACATTGCTTATCCCACTAAGATGTGATTCTTTAGGACAATGAGATAATCTTTTATACATGTCCCCGGGGAGAGTGCACATAGCTCTGAGCAGAGAGCCTCTTAAGTCATGGCTGCCGCACCAGAACTCATATACTGCTGCTACTCACCTCTTCCCACACCTATGGCAGACATCACTAGTCAATCACCCTTGTCATTCCTCTGAATATTCAATACAACTTTCAAGATAGAGACTTCCAATAGGGTCAGGTCTTGTCTGCAATTTGAAACTGATTTATGCCTAGTCCTTGAGAGCTAGGCCATTCAAACCAGCTCTCTGTGTCCAGTGGGGAGGCTCAAGCATCAGGCAGAGGACTCCCACCCTAGGGAGACTTTGAGTTTCCTGACTTTGGCTGGGACTGTGGGGACAATAGTGGGACATCAGAACAAGTTCCATATGTTTGTCTGTTTGAACCTGTCCTATTACTCATGGGTTGTGTGGTCTTGGCTCTATGCTTTTCTGTATCTGGGCTTCAGCAGCTGCATCTGTAGTTAAAGGTAACAAAAGCTGAACCCCCAGATTCAGGACTAGAAGAGGCGAAACCCAACACAAGTGCGTAGGCGTCTTGCTCGGCCAATGCCGACTTGTCCTCCCCAGTCTAGAGCTGTGCCTTCCGCTGGCTGCCTCAGGCTCATCTTCATGCTCCCCCACCCCATCCTTCTCCTCAGGGGAAAATGTTATTCACCATTGTCTGTCCACCGCTGAGCCCCATTTCTCCCTGCCCACCTATGCGTCTGCCAGGTGTGTGGGGGAGGGGGGTTCTCTGAGTGGGTTTAAGAACCATCCTCTGCCACAGAGAGATGGGAGACTGAGGCTGAGTTTGAGGGACTATGCTAGTCTTCTTAGAATTCCCAGTTCCTACTTTTCCTTCAAGAAGCTCTCTGTAATTTCTCCTCTCCATGCCAGCTTAGACCAGGGTTATGATGGGTGTTTTGTATTTCCCCAATAGCAGTAGAACTGGTCTATTGGGGCAGTCCCCAGGACCTCTAGGCTCCTGGCTTTCCCTTATACAGGCCACTGTGGTAAAGTCATCAGGTTATCTCTTCTCTAAACTCCAATATGGAGTACAGCTACAGGTCAGGAGACTTGCTCTCACTCCTGTCCCCTTCTACTTTATGTGACCTCAAAATATCTGCTTAGACTCTCTGGACCTCAGAGGTCCTATCAGCCACATGGGAATTACTCATCTCAGCTGAAGGATGCAAAAGAGTTGATAAAATCAATTAGAAATAGTCTACTCGGCTGGGGGGCTTGAGATTTTGCTGGGATGCTGGTTTGTGTCTGCCGTCTCTGAGGCTGCCGTGCAACTGTGAGTCATCTAACTTTGGGAGAAAATAGTGTGGCCCTTCAGGCTTCCTGCCCCATGTCCGGCCCTTGTTTGACTGCACAATGGTTCGGCTGAGACTACAGGGTGGGCAGCTTAACCCCTTCAAGGAACTGGGAGCTTCTCCCAGCTTCACGCTCTGAAATTTAGGATTGGCAGGGTTCCCCTGAGGCTCAGCTGCTCCGGGGCCCCTTGAGGTCTCCGGGTACTCTCCAGTCCAGAGATGGCTGGGCTCAGGCCGGATGCAGGAGAGTTTTGTGATTCTCTTGTCCTCCTGAGGACAGCTAGCTGTTCTGGGCTGTCACAAACCTTCCTACTATTCAGCCTCCATTCTAAAGAATCTAGAGCCCACCAGCCTCCCAGATCCTTCAATCTTTCCGCTGTGACTGTGTCACCTGTTCTTAGAGCCTTGTCTGCCTGCCTACCTCATTCCTTCAGAGGTCGATAAGAACACAGCTGCCTGAAGGAGCTCGTGGCACGGGTAGCTGAGTATATGGCCTCTCACTTCAGCTCTTCCTTTCGTATGCTGGGGACCATCCCATGACAGGACATGAGGAGGGGGCTTGGGCCTGTGCTTTGGGATTCCAAATCTTTGTGCTAGTCACAGCCACATACTGCTCTGGTGGGCAAATCCATCCCAGATTCCCTGGCTATTTAACTCTCACTATGAGACATTTGTCCCCAGAGCCAAAGGTGTAAACCACAAGAAAGGACTGTGAGGCTCTTTCGTCCACTTCATGTTCTAGAAGTCAGAGACCCTGGGTAACCACAGGTGCCAGAACCAGCCTGTGCTGTGGAGGGCGAGCTCTGAGTACAGAATCTACCTACCTCCGTGGGACTGGCTAGCAAGTCCAGGAACATTATTTTGGAGCATTCTTTCTGTATGTACCATTCCACTTCTCATCACAGATTGTGAATAAAATTTCACCCAAAATGTCCTCTCCTAATGAAGGTTTGGAGACCTTAGGTAACCGTCCCAAGGGCACACGGAAGTGAATAGGCTGGAATCAGTGCCGAGGGTCATCGTCTCTAAGCTGGGCTTTTAACTAGGAGGTCCTTGTCTCCAGGGCTTTCCAGGGACTTCGCTGAGCTTTGTGGCTGGCGTACCAGCTCTACACCCTGAGTATCTGGTATTGGAGAAGAAACAGCAGGCTGCCTTCCTGCCTGCGGCTGCCAAAACACAAATCAGCCCCATGAGTCTGGGGGAGATGAGAGAATAGATTTCATAAGTGGGGTTCCAAGTGCGCAGGGATGAGGCTCACATTGCCCATTTTGAAACCAAAAGACACTGACAGAGGTAATGAATGTCCCTTTCAGCCCTCCAAATCCCACCCCAGTTCCTTGAATTGTGGGTGGGGACTAAGGTGGGGTGTATGTCAAACTTGGTGAATCTTCTCTTTTAGCTCTATCCCTTGGGCAGAAGGCAGAGCTATTATTTTCCATATGAAACAGATAATCCAAGGCCCAGACCAGTCCTCTGCCCTATCGTGCTCGGTGACCCTGGGAATCCTGTCCTCTTTGAACCTATTATCCATACAAGTTCCAGGTCGATGGAATCTCACTGAGTGAGACAGTTAAGACCGGGAGTCTTTCTCCGACGTTGGTTCTGAGATACAAGTGTGTCTTTGCACACTAAGAGGTATACGTTCCTTAGCCCTACTCTGGGCCCAGAGGAGACTCAGGCCCTGGAGAGACTGTTGTCCCCTGGGAGTCCTACAGTGACCACCTCCATATATTCAGGACTTTCCTAGTTTGAGCTCAATTGGACAGAAAAGAGGGAGGTTTGGGAGCCTCACTTACCGTGTCTGTGAGCTGAAGACTCCACTCCTCAGACAGTCTGTCCAGGGCTGAGCTTTGTGTAGAGCTCTGCTGATTGCCTCAGGAGGGGAGAGGGGAGCCACACCCAGCCTGGGAGGGAGGCAGGTTTTCCAACTGGCTCTGGCCCACTTCCCCTCGGGATGGTTTCCTGTTATTTTTCCTTTGTGAACTGCCTGCAGATAGGCGAGCCCTGTGGTGGGCGGCCTCAGACTGGTCTGCGTCTGTGGAGGAGGCCTTGGGTTTACCTTGAGTACTTAATTCACACCTCAATTCCAGGTCTCACCCTGGGTCTCTGAGTCTAGCACTGTCTGTGGGGCCCTGGGCTTTTTCCAGAGTCTTCAACCATACCCTGAAGGTAGGTGTCATATCCCTTCACAGTCCTGAAAGCTGAGGCTTAGTGGGTCTGAGGTACTCCCAGCTGGACACAGTAACCAAGACAGACATCCAGCTCCCTCCGTCTCTCTTCAGAGCTGGCTTTCTGCAGTAATTCCATGGTATGGTGGGATAAAAAGGGGGCTGTGGAGGCCACGGGGCAGGGGTGGCTTAGAAATAGGGCCGAGAGTTCCTTTCAGCACTGGAGTACATGTTGCCTTCTGGCAGGGTGGTGTGGGTTTCAGTTCCAAGGCATCAGCCTGAGTCAGTCAGTGGGTACCATCTCACGTTAAAAATATTGGGTAAAATCAGAGATGTGCCAGTGTTCCAGTTAGGGCTCTGTACCTCAGTTTAGTCATCTGTACAATGGGTTCAGTCATAGGCTTGAATCAGCAAAAGAGAAACTTAGAAGACAGTGAGGCAGAAGGTAGATCAGAGTCCCTCAGAATCGAGAAGGTAGAGAGATGAGGTCAAGATTCTGCTCATTCATTACATAACAGGTTAGTAAAATTTTCAGGGTACTTGTCCAGACTGATTTGTAATCTTACAAAGCAAGCTGCTGGAATGCACCCTTTGGCAGGTTCCAAGTTTCTTTATGGGTAAAAGTTTGAGAAGTCACCAACTTGTCCTGTCATACAGTGAGGCAAAGGGAGATCACAGGACAGCAGGCCATTGCCAAGCTGTTGATGGAAGTTTCTGTCCCACCTAGTCCTGAAGTCATTCAGTCCCAAATGAACACACAGAGGCTTATATTAACTATAAATTGTTTGGCCTTTGACTCAGGCTTCTTATTGGCTAACTCTCTATTAATTATTAACCCATTTCTATTAATCTGTGTATCTCCATGTGATCTTGGCTTACTGGTGATGCCCGGGTATCTTGCTCTCTCCACAGCCACATGGTGTCTCTTTGGCTCTGCCTATTACCTTTCTCTGCTCCTGTCTGAATTTCCTGCCTGGCTAAATCCTACATGTCCATTGGTCAAAAGGACTTTATTCATCAACCAGTAAGAGAAACATATATTTACAGCATACAGAAGGACATCCCCCCATCACCAGACATCAGTGACTGGATGGAGAAAGCATAGAAGGGTAGTGGAAGAGATTTTCTGTTGGGGTAGGTGGTTTTGGAGATGCCCATTGGACACCAAGCAGAGACATGGGGTTGGTAAGTGGAGATGGGTGACATCCAAAGAGGCCCATGGGAGTAGACCAGCTTGTGAGTAGTGAGTCTCATTCTCTGAAGTTTATGGGTCCATTACAGATGGTTCTGTAATAGAGGGGCCATGGAAGCCACTGAGGTCAGTAGAGTGGACAGCTGAATCACTCATGGCAAGGGTGTAACTGGATTTGAAAAATGAGGTCATAGACTTGACCATAGCAGGTTAAACAAAACTGATTGGAGGCGATAGTGAGGGGGTGATGACAAGGAAGCAAAGTCAGTGTAGCCAATCATTCCTTCCATGTTCCCTGAGAATTGAACTGGAACAGAGGTGTGGAGATGGAGCCTAAACTTCAATGGAGTATTTGTGTTCTGAAGCCATGTGAAGACAGATGGTGACATAAGAGTAAGGAGGGCAGCCTGCTGCCAGGGAGACTGCCAGGGGCTGTGGGCTGTTCTGAGTTCTGAGCAGGATTCATAACATTCAAGCACTGTGTGTGTGTGTGTGTGTGTGTGTGTGTGTGTGTGTGTGTGTGTGATGGGCAAACACGAGCTCCATAGTTTCCTCTCTGTGAGGATCAGGCTGTCCCTTACCCTTAGGGTGGGCTGGCCCCGCATAGCCTGCTGTCCTATGAGAGCTGCCTGTCCTGGTGGTCTGTACACTTGAGGGACACATCCACCAGGGCAGCCTTTCCACTGGGTCTCATACTCAGCACTCGCAGGCTACCAAGGGCAGGGCCTGTCCTGCCACCACTGCCAACTTCTTTTGTACTGTAGTCCTGGTGGATATGTCTGCCCTGAAAACAGTCATTATTGTCATCTGTAAACAGCAGGCAGGCAAGCCTTGAGTGTACCGGGGCTCCAGGGATGTCAGTGCACGTCTCCATAGCAGAGGAAGTTCACACCCCAAAAGGCCAGGCTAATGCTCCTGTGGGTCTCATGACTGATTTCATGAACTCCCTGACCCCTGCTCCAAGCCTATAGGAGGCAAAGAGAGTAACATAGGCTGATGGGAAAGCAGGGAATGTGGTGGTCTGCTGGAGCAGAGTAGGAGCAAGCTAGAAGAGTGTAGGCTGTGAGGGCCCAAGGGATGCCTGCTAGCCTGACCAGGGAAGGGGTCCTGTATGAGGAGCTGCAGGCTGTGGGGCTGGCAGACCTTGGACCAGATCTTGTCTGTGTGACCTAGAGCAGTTGATTGGCTTCTCTGGGCTGCTTTCCTCTCCCTGGAATGACCCTTAGGTCTTACTTTTCAGGACTTTATAGGGGGGAGGGGTGTTGTAAAATGCACATTAGAAATCATTAACCCACCAGGCATTGGTGGCGCATGCCTTTAATCCCAGCACTCAGGAGGCAGAGACAGGTGGATCTCTGTGAGTTTGAGGCCAGCCTGGTCTACAGAGTGAATGCCGGGATAGCTCCAAAGCTACACAGAGAAACCCTGTCTTGAAAAACAAAACAACAACAAAATCATTAACCCTACAAGGCATACTGAGCACATGCTCTGTGTGTGTGTGTGTGTGTGTGTGTGTGTGTGTGTGTGTGTGTGTGTGTGTGTTTGTGTGTGTGGTCTCTGGGACAGGAATGATGACTCAGCAGGCAAGAGTACGTGTCGCTCTTCCCCAGGACCTGGGTTCTGTTCCTAGCACTCATGTGGCCCCTAGTGATTGTCTGTAACTCTAGTTCCACAGGGTCTGACGCCATCTCCTGGCTTCCTCCTGCACTGCCTGCGCATGGTGCACAGATTTACATGGAGGCAAAATTCCCTCCACACACATAAACACACATAAAATAAAAACAAGTGCATCTTAAAAAAAAAAAAAATGAGTGTGGTCCTCAAGCCTCCTGCCTCAGAATCACTGGCTGGGTAGAGGGGTTGGAAATGCAGATTCCTTGGCCTCACCTGAGGTGGGTGGAGACAATGCCTGGAGAAGGAACCTACAGGCTGGCAGCCCCCTAAGCCTTGTGGCTGAGCTCTCACATTCGAGGACCACAGCCTCCCTGAGTGCTGCTGATGCCTAGAGTTCTTCATTTAGTTCCCTGGACAAGCCCAGGGGCTGGCTGTTGTTAGCCTTGCTACACGGGGTGGGGTTGGTACTGAGTCTGGGTGTTAAGTAGTGCTATCTGAGGGCTGAAAGCTCATTGGTGCAACGCCAATCCTGAAACAGGCCTCTATCTCCACAGGGAAGCTCTTTACCCAGCAGGCTTTCCTGCCTTGTGACAGTGTGTCAACAGAACTCTTCCGGGTTTCCCTGTCTATAAAAAATTCTAATTTTCTGTCAGTAACAATTTCCCATAGTCCTGGGCATCTAACTTTAGGGCAGGAAGGCATGCCTTTCGCTTCACCACAGGAGGTTGTTGTAAAGCTATGCGATGTCCACCTTATGGGATCTGCCCATGCTCTTCTTCTTGTTTCCTGCATTCCTTTCTCTTCTGCTGGCAGAGCCCCTCGATCTCTGTGACTTCGCCTCCTCCGTGGCAGCTTTAGGATTGATGATCTCACTCACCAGCTCTTCTTTCTTCTCCTAACCACATGTGTGTCACTGTTGTGTTGTCTTGGTGTGGAGCATAGATGGGGTTCTCCATAAATGAGGACTTGGAGCTGTGCATGCATCAAACCAGGGTTGGGGCAGTGAGGGAGGATCTACAGCTTTCCCAGGGACTGCATGTCCCACAGCTTCCCCAGGAGCCTGTCCCAAGCTCCACTCAGCCTATGTGCACTCAGCAGGGGGGCTCACAGTACCCCTCCCATCCCTTACCAGCTCAGTATTCCCTTGCCTGAGTCAAATGATCAGCTGTGTCTTGCTATGGCCACATTACTGTGAATTCTTTTCCTTTCCTTTCTTCTTTCTTCTTTCTTCTTTCCTCTTCCTCTTCCTCTTCCTCTTCCTCTTCCTCTTCCTCTTCCTCTTCCTCTTCCTCTTCCTCTTCTTCTTCTTCTTCTTCTTCTTCTTCTTCTTCTTCTTCTTCTTCTTCTTCTTCTTCTCCTCCTCCTTTCTTCTCTTTTTTTTCCACACAGGGTTTCATCCCGAGTCCAGGCTCAGCGCAAACTCATAATCTTTCTCCCTTATCACCCTCCTGACACTGAGCTCACAGGTTTGCACTAGTCATCCCTGGCTCCTGGTTCCTTTTCGTTTTGTCTTGTTTTTGCCAGTGTGACATAAACCACCTGCTGCTTGGACAAGAGCTGAGCATCACTGAGGAACAGGGATACTCTTGATGTCAGAGGCAATTCAACTAGACTTGAATCACTTAGGAAACACAGCTCTGAATGTGGCCATAAGGGGGTTTCCAGGGAGCTTTCATAGAGGAGAAAGACCCACCTTGAATATGGGCGGCACCAGCCAATGGGCTGAATAAAAAGGGAAAGGGGGGGACAAGCTATGCCCCAGTATGCTTCTCTCTGCTTCCAGACTGGATACAAATGTGATAGGCTGTCTATACTTCTGCTGATACACCTTCTCCACCACGAGAGAGGCTGATTGACTTGCCCCAGGTCTCCACTTGAGTAGCAGAGCCAGAATCCCAACTTTCATTGTTGTGTTTGGAGATCAATGTTCCGTGTGAAGTACCACAAGACTCTCAGTCCCCTGTCACTGTGTGTCAGTGTTTTCATCTCAAAACAAAACAAAACAAAACAAAACAAAACAAAACAAAATCCACCCAATGATACCCAAGATTCTTAGCTCTGAGCCAGGCATGGTAGATACCCAGATGAGCATAAGCTGTATGGAAGGGGCACAGGCTGGTGACAGGGAATGCGCCTTCATGCTGGACATTGTCAGAGAGGTGACCTGATGCCCCCCAAGCTGCTTTGAAATTGTGGGCCAAGCTCAAGAGGTTCTCCTTTAGGAAAATTTCTCTGTCTAGGTATACATTCCCAATAGGGTAATCTTCTGTGTGTGTGTGTGTGTGTGTGTGTGTGTGTGTGTGTGTGTGTGTGTGTGTGTGTGTTGGCATGGGATGGAGATTGGGCATCTGAATCATAGTGACAGGAGAGGCCTGATGCTATGGCAGTTAAGGCTGTTGTCATAGGAGCCTGAGGAGGAAGAGGGGTGCTGGGCAGCCTGTCCTAGGCCAGGAAGGAGCAGAGTGGGGACTGCATTCCTGATGGTGAGAACAATGCCTGTTAGAAAGCTCCTGGGGGCCGGAGGGGGACTAACTTCATCTTGAGCGCGTTTCCAGCTGTCTTGCTTGCTTTCTCTCAGACATCCTAGCAATGCTGTATGGGAAGTACTGCTAGAGGGCCAAGGACCTTGAAGCTGGAACGGCCAGGCTGAAAGGGCTCAGCCTGGAGCCTGACAAGGACTTGTTTGGATTGCCCTTATCTTCCACTTAATTTCATTTAGTTGTTCCCAGACCAGCCACATAGCTTTTGCTGCCTCAGTTTCTTTTCTGTATAATGGGGGCGATTGTGTGCCTTCCTCAAAGGGTGTTGGGAGGAGTTAAAGAGATTTATGCAAAGTATACAGTAGTTATTCGGTAAGCATCGACAATAAAACAGCGGATAGGTTAATGGAAGCAATGGTGAGTAAGCATGGAGGTACAATTGTGTGCATGGTGTTTGTCTGATGATGTGAACGTATTAGACCAAGCGTGGAGTGTGCAAGGCATTCCTGTGTGCAGTATTTGGAGTACAATGGTGCACTGAGTGTTATAGCTGGGCCCAGGGAGGTCAAACCCTTGGGCATTTTCCTCATCCACATTCTGGAATTCTCTGCCCATGCCAGCTCACTTACAAAGCCTCCTGCACCCCATCTCCTACAAAAGCCCAGAAAGGCTGAGGCATTGCTTGGGGTGGTACAGCAGCTGGGCAGGACTGCATGGGACCAAGGACCAGCCTTCCTGTCTGGAGGGCAGGCCTGAGTCTGGCAGACCTTGGTGCCGGAAGCTGAACCTTCCTGTCGCTAGGCCCCACATTCCCTTCCCTCTCTGTCAAAGCATCCTGGAGAACAATGGGTAGGAGCCTTCCCCATCTGTGGGGCAGGAAGGTGGGCCTGGCCTGGCCAGCTTGATGGGGCAAACAGACCTGGGTCCTTCACCCGTTTCTCATCTAAGCAAATTTCTCCAGGTCAGTATTCACCTTTCCCTGGACCCTCAATGCAGTGTACAATGCTGCCTGGGGCCTGAGGTCAGCCCTTTGAGCACAGTGTGAGCTGGTCCTGAAAGGGCAGCTGCTAGAGAGAGCCCAGATTGGATGGAACCAAATCCTCAGGCTGGTGTGGGTCTTGGGGGCCCCCTAAGGCCCCACCTTCCATTCCACTGATGCCATTGGGGAAACAGAAATATTTCCTCTCCTCCTCCATGGTGGACATGGTTTCCATGAACTTGTAATAGCCTAAAGAGAGGGCTTCTCCAGGGCAAAGGGGCTCAGTGAAAGAAAGAGAGCAGCTGACCTTTAAGTGGAGTCTTCCTGATTTCAGGATCTGACCCTGTTGGTGCCTAGCACCTTTACTTCAGTCTACTTGGTGAAATGATTGACTCCAGGCCTCACGGGCAACTCATTAAGTAACAGCTTTCTAAGAACTCCATAAACTGCAATAAAGGCTCTCTCCTCTCTAGCCTGTCCTTCCCGTAACTGTCACCGAGGCCAGAGGAGACTACGGATGACAAAGTGTGTGTGGGAGGTGGGGGTGGTGGTGGGGGTGGGGCTTGATGCAGCATGAATGGAGGAGGCAAGGGGAAAGGACAGAAATGCTGTGGGTATCCAGATTCCTTGGGGGATAGTCAGGTCAAATGAAAAGGAGGAAGCAGGGGTCTTTGGTCTGGACAGCCTGGTATTATTTCTGCTTCCCTCCTCCACTCCTAATCTGGGATCCGGGCTTCCTCTGGGATTCCCCTGCCTAGTTCAGAGACATCATCTCTCAGATCAGTGCTTTCCCAACAAGCACAATGCTCTTAGGTCACAGGGCATTTGCACAGACCGCTTCCACTACCCACTGTCTAGAATTCCATTCCTAGCCTCTCCAAGTCTCTCTCTCTCTCTCTCTCTTTCTCTCTCTCTCTCTCTCTCTCTCTCTCTCTCTCTCTCTCTCTCTCTCTCGTGTGTGTGTGTGTGTGTGTGTGTGTGTGTGTGTGCGTGTGTGTGTGAGCGCGCGCTCTCAAACTATGTACTGACCCCCAGTACTTAACTCAAGAGTATTAGCATCACCTCTGGAGACACACCCTTTAGCAGTGGCTACCGCTTCTCCCTCCCCCAGCCCCTGATGATAATCTTTCTGTCACAAAGTGTTTTCACGCAATTGGGAGTCATGTTTATGAGGTGGCTTTTTGTGACTGACTTCTTTTACTCTGTACAATGTTTTCAGGGACCATCCATGATATAGCACGCATCAGAACCCCTACATTTCCATGGCTGAGGCATGTTCACCATATGGATCTACCATATTGGGTTAATCCATTTATCATCTGATGGACATCTGGGTCATGTCTGCCCTTTTGTCATTGTAAATAAGGCTGCTGTGAACATTGCTGTGCAGTGTTCTGTGTGAATATTTTTAATTCTCCCAGGAGTATAGATCTAAGAATGGATCTACTGAATCACAGAACTCACAACTCTGTCTCCAATCTTTGCAGGATTTGTCAAACCATTTCCCCAAAGGTGAAGATGTTTCCCATTTCTCTGTATCTTTGCTAGTGCAGGTTGTTATCTCTGTTTTTCACTGGACTGCTCCTGGTGAGTGTAAAGTCTTGTTTCATTGTGATTTTGATTTGCATTTCTCTAGTAACTTTTCATATGTATGGGCCAAATGTATAGCTTCTCTGGGAAAATGTCTACTCAAATCATTTACCTTTTTAGAATTTTAATTGTGTTGTTTATTCTCTGGATGTTGAGTTTATAAGGGCTGGGAAGGTAGGTCCGCAGTAGAGTGCTTGTCTAGCTAGCGTGTTGCATGAAGCCTTAATTAAACTACTAGCACTGGAAAAAAATGTTTTTGTTTTTAGGTGTCCCTGGTGTAAGTCTATCATCAAATGTATGAATGTATTTTTTTTTCAACTAAATTCCAAGCTTTTTGGTTTTTATTGATGGTGTCTCTGAAATACAAAGGCTTTTAATTTTAGTAAGTACAATTTATCTATTTTTTCTGTATTTTGATATTAAGAGGGTAAAGATTTTTTTAAAAATATTCCCATTTTAGATTTGTGGCTAAGTTCCTACTAACAGCAGCAATGACAAAGAGATGAGCATGTAAGTTTATTTACTATAATTTTTACATGATGACAAACAAGACGAGCCAGGGACAGGGAAACCAGAGTGTTTTATGCTTCCCTTTGCCAGAGGGGAGCTGTGGGAACTGTGATGGACGAAGGAGTTGGAAGCCAAGGGTAATAAACGGAGGGTGTCTGGCAAGTCCTGTGTATTCAGATTCCTTTCTATGTCTCTGTAAGGACTCAGGCATTATGCTGGCCTGTCCCTGTCACCTGTCAGAATGCACTCAGGCACCCTGGTCAGCCCAGGGTTTGTGGTTTCCTAGTCTGCACGCAGGTGCAAAAGACCCCTTTAAAAGAAAGACCCCCCACCCACTTATGCTCTCTTTCTGTTCCTTCCCCCTCTTTTCCCCTGGGGCTGACCCGACTTTTCCTGTCTTCCTGCTCTCTTCTGTCCTCTCTCTCTGTCTCTTTACCACTTTTAGTTTTCCTTCCCCACTCCCTCCTTTTTCTAATGAAACTTCTCACTTGTGCTCTGTCTGCCTGGCATGTTTGTCCCCCTACCTCTGTCACCCTTGCGAGCCATGGAATCCACCGAGGTTCCCCTCAAGCTTTATGATAACATAACATAACAGTCTCTGTATCTCTGGGAACAATGGCCACCTTATATACTCTGCATATAAGGAGGACATGGTTTTTTTTGTTTTGTTTTGTTTATTTTGAGACAGAATTTCTCTATATGACCCAGGCTGGCCTTAATTCTTGATCCTCCTGCCTCTTCCTTCTAAATGTTGGGGTTATAGCCTTGTTCCACAAGGCTGGGCTCAGGAAGGGAGTTCTTGCTGAGGGTCTCCTGACCTACTCAGGGAGAAGGCTGGATAGACCTGCTCATCTTTCAAACACTAAAGTTCCATATTTTGAGGTGTAGTATCCGAACTAAGAAACCATTAATGAGTTCAAGGAAATGAGGGAAGGCGGTATGTAGGCTGTGGTCTGTTCTCAGTGTGCATCACCTGCGCTGGTTTAGAGCTGGAGCTGCCTTTGTGGTCCTGAACCCATGACTTGTCCTAAGTGCTTGGTTACCACCAGAAGTTCGCTTGAATTATTGGGCACCCAGGTGGCATTACAATAGGAGAAAAGGTAGAAATGAAACCACACAGCTTCCTTTGGGGTGTCCCAATTTCCAATTCCATGCACTTGTCTTCCAGAATGACCCCCACCCTCTTAAAAGTGGTTCTTGAAGCTGGTTTGGCTGCCAACATTAACAAATACTGCAGTCCCTCCAGGCTTGGGCATCCGGGTCCCAGGAAATGAGTGACTCCAGCCTTGAGCTGTAGTGGAATTGTCGGGGGACACCTTCTGTCCCCAGCACTAGGAAGGGGGAGGCATATCTGGACATTCTGACCTATTGGCCTGGAGAGGGGGGACTTCATTAGTTTTAAAGCTCCTGGGGGTCTGAGTGTCCACCCTGAGCTGCTTTAGGAGAGGATGCCTGGTGGGAAACAACATCTCTGAGTGAAGGATGGCATCATAGAGGAAGGAGTGAGAGTCCTAAATGTTGACCTTCACCTTCTTACTATCCCTTTATTTACTGTGAAACCCTGTGAGATCCCGCAGGAGTTCATTTTGGAGAAGAAAAATATTTGAGGTCGCCATCTAGTGGCCAGTATTGAGATAGACGTTTCTGAGAAGAGTCTATGATATAAAAGGCGTCCTTTGAGAAAGAGTGAAGGGATTTTAAGAAACGTGTTAGGGGTGGTGGTCTCAGTCGGTAGAATACTTGCAAGGAACCCTAAATTGATACCCACTGCGTACTGCATAAAACCTGGCCACAGTGTGCTCGTCTGAAACTCCATCACTGGGAAAGGCCATCTGTCTTTGGCCACATAGCTGAACAGGTTAGTGTGGTCCAGCTATTTGAGACCCTGTCTCAGAAATACTAAACGAACTGGAGATGAAGGCTCATTTACTGCTCCTCCCCACACCCCAAAGAAGCAGGAGAGGCTGGGTCCCAGGCTGAACAGAGAGCATGGAAACTGATGGAGATTCACCATGCAGGACAGCTCTTCGCACCCTCAGGGCTAACGGATATTCCTTTGACAAACAGCTTGAGGAGATGTATGGATTATTCCAGGTTCTTAATGCCCCCAAGGACCAGACAAACTGTTCTGGCCAGAAAAGGCTTCCGGGGAGCTGCATGGGCCAGCGGCAAAAGGAACAGTGACTCAGCCACGGAAGGAACCACCTCCTAGATTTTTTTTTTATTTTTTTATTTTTGCCCAGGCAGGGTCTTGACAGGGCTCACAGTGGCGAATCACAGTTAATGGTTGCTGGTCATCCTGATTGCTCATGCTGGGGCCAGACAAGAACCCAGTAGGAACTTCAGAACTGGGCTGCCCCAGGGTCTCACTAGAACACAGAAAAAAAGGCCATTTCAGGAGGAGAAAGGGTATGTTGTGAGCCAGGGGAGGAGCCAGGGAGGAGCTGATTCTTTCATAAAAATAGCCCAGTGTGGTTAGAACAGAGTTGGGAGCTTGTATTGTCTTGAAGTCTCCATTAGATGTTGTACATTTGTTTGCTAACAGTAACATTATCTTAGCACCTTGTCTTGGCTCCTTCAGCCCAAAACACACCTTCCACTTCAAGGAAGGCAAAAATTCCAAAGAACGCGTTTGGGAAATGAGGACCAGGAAGAGAGTCTCCAGTACTGTGCCACAGGCTCTGTCCTTTTAAGTAGACTTCGAAGATATCCTGTCTACTGATCCAGTTGATAGACCATTCGAATCCTGGTGGGGTGGGAATGGGGATCCAAAAGCTAAAAAATTTCAAGTATGCAACATCACAAATGTGAAGTCCCCGAACTTGGGCTTAAAATGCAAAGTTGAGAGCAGAAGTGGGTATTAATTGCTTACATATTTTCTTGTACTATCGAGATTGAGTTCCAGGCCTTGCATATACTAGGCAAGTGCTCTATGCTCCAACTACATTTCCAATCCTCAGTAATACCATCAAGCCCCATTTAACAATGGGAGAATAGAATCTCCTACAGATTTCATAACTTGCTTAAGACCATCAAAGCTAGCAGATGACAGAGCCTAAATGGAGACAAGACCCTTTTAGGATCTGCTAACTCTGGAGAGAGCCTGACTCTGCTCACTGTGTTCATTCCTTTCTGAACAAGCAGGGGATGCATGGGGAATGACTGCAGGGAAGCTTTACTTAGGGTGAAATAGGAAGCAAGAGGTAGTGAATCCCTAACCCAGGGACTTCTCGGGGTGCGGCTGGGAGACACTGCCAGCACTGGAGAGATGGGTATCGGGAGAATAGCTAAGGTCACTTTCCTCTGCAATTCAGTAATACTCCCGGAAACTCCACCAACACCTCTGTATACGCTGTGTATGCACACATTATTATATGGGTGCACATGTGTGTGGAAGTCAGAGGTTCATGTTAGGTGTCTTCCTCAGTTATCCTTCCTCTTTTTTTCAGACAGAGTTTCTCATTGATTCCTGAGCTCACTGATTAGGTTAGATCTGCTGGGCCAGAGATTTAGGGTCCAATCCTTCTGTCTCCATCACCTCAGTACTGGGATTACAGGCATATTCCACCACATCCAGTTCTTTTATGTGTGGATCCAAAATGCAGGACCTCAGCCTTGCAGGACAAGCTCTTTACTGACTGAGTCATTCTCCAGCCCCTTGGGCAGCTTTCAAAGACTTTATGATGTGGGAGAATGGTAAGTTGGATGTAGGGAAAGTGTACACCACCTGTCCTCTGGGTTTCTCCTGTGATTCAGATTTACTCCTGAGTTCTGGGGCGTGTGACAGATTTCACACGGATGTTTAAGGTTCACCCTGCAGCTGATTATCACTACACAACATTGCTTACTGTGTTTATGATGCCTGGATTGTGCTGTGTACCTGACCTGGATGTTCAGTTGCTGGCTGAAAGATGGAATAACCCATGCTGTTTTTAACGGGGGCACATGCCCTGATTCATGGTTCACTTTGGGATGTGGTTTCAGAACCTGGGAGGACTCTCAGAACCTGGGGGTTAGAAAGCTATAACCACTAGATACAGAGAGGTCTCACTTACATCAAGGAAGACAAACCCAAGCTATCAAGTTAGCTTTTCTGTGCCTCAGTTTCCACATTTAGTAAGGAGGGGGTGGACAGGAGACATGCTTGCTCAGGCAGTGTACGGTGCTACTTTCTGCATATGGGAAATACTCAGTGGTTATGTTCTGCTCACTGGTGCTTCTTGGCACAGATGGTGCCCTTTTCCCAGGTCCCAACTTTGAAGGTCAAGGCCATTTGCCTCCCAGGGCTCTGACTTTGGAAGGCTTCCCAGGAGTCCCTGAGCTAAGCATTATCTTGTCAGCTAGTGTGAGACTTTTGCTCTGGGCTTCCAAACCAAACTAGTTTCCTCTTAAATACAAGAAATCAATCCTTGCAGCTTAGCTGTTATTCCAACATTGATTTGGCATAAATTTGGTGAGGAAATGGCTAATAAATAATTGCAATTTATTTGGCAATACATACTAGGGAGAATTGTTTATGAGGGGATGGACAGGCGGCTGCTAGGGGCGGGTAAGGTGGGACTGTCCATTCCCATCCTCCCAACCTGAGCTTCTGCTCCCACCCTGGGCCCCTCATTAGCTGCTAGATGGGCTACAGCTGCAGAGAGCTGGCAGGGATGCTTGGTCTATGGTGGGTTTGGGGAAGAGGAGGCTCTGAGGTCTTCCTGGGACTTTCCACTGCTGACACCAGCATAGCAGCATAAGGGTGGCCTGGTCCTCTTCAGTCCTTGCTTCTCATCATCAACTTCAGTGTGAATCTAGGCTCCCACCTGTGTGTTTATGGGCAAGTAGATTAAGTCCTATGCCTTCGTTTTTAACACCTGGGAAACAAACATACTTCCCTCAGGCACTCATTGTGCAAGATGCTGGGACAATGTGATCCACAGTCAGTGTCCCAGCATGTGGCAGCTATGTCACTGACTATCACATGTAAGTTGAAGTAGAAACTGTCTTTAAGGTTTTCAGAATATGGAAGGCACTGATTATGGGCTGCTGCTATTGTGGGGCTGCATCAAGGGGTTTGGGGTTACTCCTCAAGACTTACCCCAGCCTTTCCTTACTATACCCTGATCTGTTGCTAGCTCTGCTGCAACCATTCCAGAGGACACATTGTCATTTTCCCTGGATCCCTGGATCCCTGGAGCTCCTGACTTGCACCCTCTCCTGATTCCCAGTCTCAGAAGTTCCCCACAAGGTGGCAGACCAGGAAGCACAAAGAAGGATTAGAACTGGGCCTGGGTTGTCACCCTCAAGGGCCTGCTTCTAGTGACGTAATTCTGCCAACCAGCCCCCACCTTTTAAAGGTGCCAAGGCTCCCTGAAATAAGGGGAATACTCTGGGGGAACACACACACACACAGTCCTCAGTTCCAAACGGCGCCTTGCCCATTTCTGTGTGTAGTGGCTACATTAGCTACCCCTCTCCTTGCTGTGCAAAAACCCCAATAGAAGCACCTTAGGGAAGAGAGAGCTTACTTTGGCTCACGGTTTGAGGGTGCAGCCCATTTCCGTGTGGAAGGCTCAGCTGCAAGAGTGGGAGGCAGCAGCGGTCCCTTCTGCAGACATTGGGAAGCCAAGAGAGACAAACGCTGCTGCACCACTCACTCTCCTTTTCTTTCAGCCTGGGACTCAATGCATAGGCTGGAACTTTCTACCTCAATTAACCCAAGTCTAGAAACTTCCAAATGGACATGTCTAAGTGTTTTTGTTCTGGGGAACTCTAGATCATGTTACGTTGACAATTAACCATCACAGAAGCCATTTGTATTCCTTGACTTATGGTTCTTTCCATCTTCAAAGCCAGTCACTGCATGCTTCCCACTTTTGTTTGTCTTGTAACATCTCCGTCCTTGGCTCTCACTCCCCTGTCTCTCTCTTCCATGTGTGAGGCTGTCTTAGTTTCTTTTCCTTTTGCTATGATAAAAATATCCTGACTGAAAGTTCTGAAACTACGTGTTAGCTAGTACAAGTAATTAGCTGTAATAACACCCAGTCCCAAAGCTTGGTCACTTAAGAAAATAGTGGTTTGTAATGTGAGCCAGTACTAAGCCACTCTTTTCTGAAGTGGTCAAGATTTGGGGGCTGGGTGTTATTGCAGCTAATGGTACTTATCCTAGCTAACACACAGTTCTAGACCCTTTCCCAACACTCATTACCAGTCAGGATTAGTCACCAGTGATAATTATTTTTGCCTCATTCATTCCATATTTTAACTGATACTTCGAAATCAAATTGAGTATTCTTTTTAATTTGAGGTCCATTTAGTTCACAGCATTTCACATAGTTCCAAAATGGATCCTCCATTTATGGACCAAATCTGCCTCCTGGCCCATGTTTTCAGGTTTAGGTACATGGAGCAGTTCCACTATTCAACACATCAGCTGTTGTTCACAAGAAACCTTCCTCTTAAGTATCCTCAGGCGCCCTCTCCACTTTCAGCCTCCGCCTCCCTCATGGGGTTTCTTTATGACACAGACCACTCTTGAGGCCAAGCTTAGCTGCCCTATAACCCTCCAGACTCCAGTCTGGTTGCCATGATCTGTCCCCTGCACAAATCTAGAAACAGCACTTGTAGATCTAATACCCTTCTAAGTATGAAAATTTTTTCTTCAGGACCCCCAGAGCTTTATCCCAAGGGAGCTCAGCAACTAGAGATGGTGCATTAGGACTTGGAGGGGGGGGGTTGGGGGATGCTAGACTCCAGCTTCTGCTTGCACAGTCTTGCATGGACATAGGAGTGGTTTGAAAGGACCAGAGGGTACACCCTGCTCTGCCTGCCTCTCCTCCCTGCACTCCCTGCTACCAGAGGGGCTCTCTGGTAGTCTTAGGCATAGATGGGGTGTGGGTTACACATGAGACTGAGAGCTCCCTTCTAGGAGGGGTGAGGTGTAGTTTGTCTTGGAACATTTCCTACTAGTTCCATTTTGTGAGGCCTGTTGGGGGCAATTTTGCAGCTTCTTGGGAAAAGATTACAGCGGGGGTGGGGAGATGGGGTGGGGTGGGGTGGAGAACAGGATGGGAAAACACAAAAGGGTTCTCCCTTCAGGACGAAGTCAGTAGGTGCACTCCAGCAGTGCAGCCTCTCACTCTCAGCACTTGGTTCAGATGGTCGCCGTGCTCCTGCTCTTTTAAAAAGACATTGTTGAACAAGGTAGATAAACCTTTATCCAAACCAACCAAAAGTCAGAGAGAGGATATGCAAATTAACAAAATCAGAAATGAAAAGGGGGACATAACAAGGGACACTGAGGAAATCCAGAGATTCTTCAGGTCATACTTTGAAAACTTGTACTACACAAAATTCGAAAATTTAACAGAAATGGACAACTTTCTGGATATATATCACTTACCAAAATTAAATCAAGAACAGATAAGCAATTTAAATAACCCCTAATGAAATAGGGGTTAGTTGTCAAATAGTTGTCAAAAGTCTCCCAACCAAAAAAATCCCAGGGCCAGATGGTTTCAGTGCAGAATTCTACCAGAAATTTAAAGAACAGCTAATACCAATACTTCTCAAAGTGTTCCATACAATAGAAGCAGAAGGTTCATTACCAAACTCTTTCTACAAGGCTACAATTATCTTAGTACCTAAGCCACACAAAAACACACCTAAGAAAGAGAACTACAGACCAATATCCCTCATGAACATTGATGCAAAAATACTCAATAAAATACTGGCAAATTGAATCCAAGAACATATCAGAGAAATCATCCAACATGATCAAGTAGGCTTCATCCCAGGGATGCAGGGATGGTTCAACATATGAAAATCCATCAATATGATCTACCATATAAACAAACTGAAAAAGAAAAACCACATGATTATCTCACCAGATGCTGAAAAAGCCATTGATAAAATGCAACACCCTTTCATGATTAAAGTCTTGGAGAGATCAGGGATAACAGGAACATACCTAAACATAATAAAAGCAATATACAGCAAACCAACACCTACCATCAAACTAAATGGAGAGTACTAAATAAAGAATTCTCAATAGAGGAATCTAACATGATTGGAAGACACTTAAGAAAGTGCTCAACATCCTTAGCCATCAGGGAAACGTATATCAAAACAACTCTGAGATACCGTCTTACTCCTGTCAGAATAGCTAAAATCAAAAACACCAAAGAAAGTTTATGCTGGAGACGATATGGAGAAAGGGGAACACTCCTCCACTGCTGGTGGAAGTGCAAACCCATATTTGGAGATCAGTATGGTGGCTCCTCAGGAAAATGGGAATCAGTCTACCACAGGATCCAGCAATTCCACTGTTAGGCATATACTCAAAGAGGGACATTCATACAACAGGACATCTGTTCAACTATGTTCATAGCAGCATTATTTGTAATAGCTAGAACCTGGAAGCAACCTAAGTGCCTTCAACTAAAGAATGGATAGAGAAAATGTGGTACATTTACACAATGAAGTATTATTAAGTTGAAAAAAACAATGCAATCTTGAAATTCGCAGGCAAATGGATGGAACTAGAAGAAACCAACCTGAGTGAGGTAACCCAGTCACAAAAAGACAAACATGGTATGTACTCACTCATATATGGATTTTAGACATAGAGCAAAGGATTACCAGCCTAAAATCCATACTGCCAGAAAATCTAGGAAACAAGGAGTACCCTAAGAGAGACATACATGGTGCCCTGGAGACGGGGAAAGGGGCAAGATCTCCCGAGTGAATTGGCAGCATAGGGGGAGGGCAGAGAGAATTAGGAGAAAGAGAAGGGGGAAGAAGGAGGGGAGAGGAGGACATCAGGGAGCAGGACAATTGAGTTAGGGAAAGAATAGAGGAGAACAAGAAAAGAGATACCATAATAGAAGGAACCATTATAGGTATAAAGAGAAATCTCACACTAGGGAAATGTCTAGATATCTACAAGGATGACCCCAATAAAGAATCTAAGCTATAGTGGAGAGGCTATCTTGAATGCCCTTCTCCTATAATGAGATTGATGACTACATTAAATGCCATCCTAGAGCCTTCATCCAGTAGCTGATGGAAGCAGTAACAGACATCCACAGCTAAACATTGAGTTGAACTCCTGGAACCCAGTTGTAGAGAGGGAAGAGTGATGAGCAAAGGGGTCAAGACCAGGCTGAAGAAACCCACAGAAACAGCTGATCTGTACAAGGAAGAGCTCATGGAGCCTAGTCTGATAGCTGGAAAACCATCATAGGACAGACCCAAACCCCCTGAATGTGAGTGTTAGTTAGGAGGACTGGGCTGGCTATGGGGCCTCAGTATTTATCCCCAGTATATGAATGGACTCTGGGAGCCGATCCCACATAGTGGGACACTCTCTCAGCCTAAACACATGGAAGAGGGCCTAGGCCCTGCTCCAAATGATATGACAGACTCTGAAGATCCCCCATGGAAGGCCTCACCCTCCCTGGGGAGCAGGAAGGGGATGGGATGGAGGTTTTGAGGGGGACATGGAAAGAAGGGTGGGTGAGGGAACTGGGATTGGCATGTAAAACAAGCTTGTCATAAATTTACATAAAATATTATTAAAAAAGACATTATTGAAGAATGACATGTACACTGTGATTCACACAACTTAAATATATGGCTCAATGGAAAGAGCAAACAACCAACCAACCAAACAGAAAACATTTCTAGTCATCCAGAAGCTGCCTGGTGTCCCTGTGAAGTCCCTATCAACACTTTCTGTGCCAGAGGTGAGCATATTGAGACCGGCCATACAGATTCTTCTTCAAGGTATGGAGCTGTATATGAACACACCCCCTCCCCCCCCAAGGCACACGTCCCGTGTATACAGGTTCTTTTGTTCAACATGCGCCTGTGAGATTTTTTTTTTTAACTTGCTGGGAAATACTCTGTTATGTACTGTATTCAATGCACTCTGTCACCATTTGTTTACCCATCTTTCCATTTGTACTTGTCCCATCCCCCCCACCATTTGGGACAATTATAGACAGAGCATTTCCACCACTCAGGGCTTCTGTTCTGTGCCTGGTGTGTCCTATTGTGCTGTGGCCCTGGCTCCCCTCTCTCAGTGTGGGCACTGTTCGGCTGCTGTTGTGTAGGGTATTTGACCTGGGTTTGTGATGGTGCTGTGGGGTCTCACACTATCCCTGGGAGGCTCAGAGGTGCCTCTGGCAGCTTTAACCTGGGCACAACCCTGGAGATGTGTTGTACTTGCTTCTCTGGTTTTACTTTTGCTGACATCACTGGACCACCTTTTAGCACTGGGTTTCCTTGCCTTACTCCATCTCCACCTGCATCCCATCCCTTGGCTGTCAGCCAGTGTGAGGCCGCTTGTATGTCTCCAACCAGCCTTCACAGATGCTTCTGGAGCTGGGAGATTTACCAGAGACAAATCTGAAAAGCCAGAACCTTAAGATAAGCATCTCCGTTGAAATGTGTTGGGGGACACATTCTCAGCTGTCTTCTTGAAAAGCTCTGGGTGTGGCATTGTCCGTTAGTATTAACAAGCATGTGTGTCCTTAAATGCTTTTATCTTCACGTGTGTGTGTGTGTGTGTGTGTGTGTGTGTGTGTGTGTGTGTGTGTGTATTAGCATGTACATTCTAGAATATAAGCATGTATTTGATTTGTATGCTGTTATAAAACATTTTCTCCTAGCTTGGCACGATGGTGCATGTCTATAATCTCAGAATCCAGGAGGCTAAGGCAGGTGAGTCAAAGGCTAGCCTGGGCTATTTAACAAGACCCACCGAGTCTCAAGAATTCTCCTAAACTGTGGTTTTGTTTTAAAGGTAACTGTTCTGCTCCATCTCTGTCCACTCCAGGATCTTGGCTAAAAAAAGACCGCTAGACAGGGAAATGATGGAAGGATTGAGCACAGGTCATACCTCCATGTTTACTCTGCTTTTGACCATGGTATAGTCATAGGTATCAGACACCTTAGCGCCTGCCACAGGCAGGCTCCTAACAGGGGCTTGAGCTATGTTTGGATGGGACTGGGTGTGGGGGCCCATTCAATGCTGTAGGGTAAAAAAGAACTTTAAATGGATGGGGACTGCCTGTTGAGTTGTAACATTTTACTTTTAGCTATGCAGATATTGAGAAAACTACTCTCCATGCTACGTGTCCCAAAGAAACAGTTTCTTGTTGCCATGGCCATTATGGCAGCTACTATTCACCTGTGGGTATAGAGTACTTGGAATATGAGACCAACTTTAGTTGGATTTTAAGTGTTTAACATTCAAATTGTCATGTGACAAATGGCTGTGATATAGAATCTACCACTAGAGGGTAGCACTGGATGGCTTCAAGCCACAAAAAAACCAAAACCAAATAAAAAATAAACCTGGTACAATGATTTAGTGGAGAGAGAGTGAGGGGGGGGGGGAAGGGAGGGAGGGAGGGAGGAGAGGGAGGAGGAAGGAAGGAAGGAAGTTAAAGCTTTGGTGGCTCTTTCTTTGTTCCCCACATGTATTTTCTTTTTTTCTGTTGGAAATAGATGCCAAGCCTGGGAGAGGCTGACCTTCTTAATGGGGACACTGGAGGGCAGCAATGGGTATTTCCTAAATGCTCGTTTCATGCGATGTCCCCTGGCAGTGTTTTGCTTGTGGAGGATGGCCAGCAGCCTTGGAGATTGCCAGCAAGCTGTGTTTGCTGAGCTCTGTCCTCTTTTCCTGAGCTGGGCAGTGGAGTGGGGAGGTGGTAGAGATTGGGATCAGATGTTTTACAAACAAGTTTAAGTTCCCTTGTTGGTTGGTCTCTGTCACAGTTGGGTTTTCAGAAGCTCAACCTGGTTTTTCTACAACCAAGTTTGAAAAAGATGTAAGGAGGAATAAATAGCCCCGAACACGGAGTCAGGAGACCTGAGCGTGGAGCCCAACATGGATGCCTGCCTGCCGTTGGGACCTTGTACAAATTGTATGGCATCTCTGGGTCCTTGGTCTTCTCTGTCACATATCATGACCTGGTGCAAGAAGCTGTAAAACATGAAATCATCTCCTTTTGGTTATCTATTGGACTTGTGTTAGTCAGTTGCCTATCACTTTAAAAAAATACCATAGCATAATCAACTTAAAAAGAGCAAAGGCTGCCTTACACTCATGGTTTTGGAAGGTCTAGCCCATGATTGATTGGGTCAGTTGCTTTGGCCCCATGCTGAGGCCCTATCATGGTAGGAGAAGGTGGCAAAGTAAACACACTAACCTCATCAGCCAGGAAACAAGCCCTTTCTCCTCCAGTGACCTGAAGAGCTCCCACTAAACCCCACTTCTTACCTTTCAACTGCACCACCAAGGGGACCAAAGCCTTTAACATATGGCTATTGGTGGATATTCCAGATGGAAACTTCAGCAGGCCTGATTTGCAGCTATGGCTATTGCATTCTGGCCAGATGAGGAGACAGGGACACTTATCTAGATCATGTAGCCTAGTGAGTGGTAGAGCCAGGGTTCAAACCCTGCTATGTCTGCTGCCAATGCCTGTGCCTTTTCTGCCTTACTATGCTCCTGGCATGGACCCTGGAACCTCGTGGCAGAGAGGACAGAGGTGGCAAAGCAAAGAGGAAGCAAGACTGCAGGATGGGGTGCTTTCAGCCACAGTAAACACCCATCAGCTGCTTGGACAGATGAACTTAGGTATCCCAGGATTCATGTCTGACAACCAGGACTGGTTCTGTTTCAGCTTCAGTGCTCATCGTGAAGACTGTGCAGACTACGATGAGGATGTTTAGCACAGGTCATCCGTCCATGTTACAAAAGCAACAGATGGGACAGGTCAGGAAAGTGCAGGACTGGGTATAAATGAGAAGGGATGGGTAGCAAAGCTCTACAGTCCCAGGTTCAGGCCCAGAAGAGTTCCTGGAAGCTGAGTGAAGCTACACAGGGGTCATGCACTGAGTAGTGTGCTCTTTGCATTCTAGAGGGTAGCAAATGACAGAAGCAATCTTTTCCCTTCCCTGTCTCGGCAGAACCATAAATGGTTCATATGCATCACTGGGTTGACCTCTCTGGTTGCTTAGTCTCTAGGCACTGTAGTGGGTGAGGGGGGCTGCATTTGTGTCTCCTGATAGAAGACACGAGCCTTCCCTGTCCTAACCTAATACCTTTCAGACTTCTGCTCACTTCTGTTTCCCACCTATGTGTGTGCGTGCGTGTGTGTGTGTGTGTGTGTGTGTGTGTGTGTGTGTGTGTGTGTGTGTGTGTTTGAACCTAAGGTGTCATTCCTCAGGTGCTGTCCACCTTAATTTTTGAGTTTTGAGGTGGGGTCTCTCACTGCGACCTGGGGCTTGCCAGTCAGGTTAGGCTGTCTGGTCAGTGAGTTTTGGAGCCTCCCTTCCCACTCTGTGTTTCCACTACTGTATTACAATCACACACTGCTCCAGCTGGCTTTTCATGTGTGTAGTGGGTATTGAACCTGAGTGCTTAAGCTTGGATAGCAAGAAACTTACCTACTGAGCCACCTCCTCAAACTCTCCACCTTCCTTGAGACTTCATTTTGGTCTGCCTCTGGGGACTGCCTGTGAAGGTGTGTGTGTGTGTGTGTGTGTGTGTGTGTGTGTGTGTGTGTGTGTGTGTGTGTGTGTGTCAGAAGCCCTTCAGACTCTATCTTCAGGATGCAATGATGGAGGACCAGTCAGAGCCTTCACCATGTGGAGCTGCTTTTCACCAACATGTTGCCTCCAGCCCTCCTGGAATTAACAATATAAAACAGCCCTTGTAGATGGGTTTTTCTTTGGGCTGCCAGCTCAAAAAACTGACATGGTAACTTGTTATTAATTATGAGAGCCTGGCCTTAACTTAGGCTTGTTCCTAACTAGCTCTTAAAACTTAACCCGTATCTTTCCATTTACGTTCTTTTACGTGGCTCTGTTACCTTTATTCTGTTCTGCCCATCCTGCTTCCTCAACATCTGGCTGGTGACTCTCCTTCTTCTTCCTATACTTCTCTCTCTGCCCAGAAGACCCAGCTATCTCTTCTGCCTAACTATTGGTCAATCACAGCCGCACAGCTTTACAGTTTACAAATATCCCACCTTCCTGATGATTTGCTAACCGTGGGGGTAGGGCATAGCAGTGCCAGAATGCAGGAATGGAATGTGAAAGAATTCCTTGTGGCATTTGTGAATAGGTAAAGGGATCAGCCAGGTCCCTACCAAGCCCACAAGAGCCCATGTCAACCTCAAACAGGCTGCTCCTGCATAAGTGGCCCCCTGGAATTTCAGATGCCTGCCTCACTTAGTATATTTCCAGAGGAGAGATCTCATGCTTTGCCCAGTCAGGAGCTTGAGAGTAGTACATTTCCCACTCCTTTCAGGGGGGAAGCTGTAGCCCCAGAGTCAGAGATTGCCCCAAGCACACACAGAAGTTGTTGGTTCTGCTCTCCTGTGCCTCACTCATTCTGTCCTTCCCTCTGTGTTCCTGGAACTCCTACCAGGTCCTCTGAAGATGTTCATTGGGCTAGAGTAGTCCCCCATGAAGACCAAGGTGAGCCGGGGATGTTGCCCATATTTACTCAACACTGCATAGCCTGGGCTCGGTGCTGGAGTCCCTTTCACAGGTCACTCTTTACTAAAGACCTCACCACTCCTTGCTCTCCCTGTGGTCCCCAAGCTCTCACTGCTCTGTAGCTGGGGATTTCAGCCACTGTCGCCGTTTCTTCTCTCTGCATAGGAGAGAAGCAAACTGGGAACATGGATCCCAGGCTTTGTGCTTTAGATAGCTGTGTAACATAATCTTGCTGAAGAGTTTGAAGGGGGATGACAGTCAATAAGATGTTTTTCCTTTGCAAGGTGACTTCCTCTTCAGTCTTCCTCCCTTTTTGTAGGAAGGTAGGGGCTTGGAACTCATATGTATTCAGAAGAAAGAAGCAAAGACTCCCTTGACTCCCTGGGCTAGGGGATAGTGCAGAGGTTCCGGTAGCATCTTCATAATGGTTGATTGATTGAGTCACTCGGGTATTTATTGTCATCATACCTGTGTGAGGTGGCACAGAGCTGGACGTTTTTTCCCCTTTATATGTAGCCTAGGATGGCCTAAAACTCATGGTCTTCCTACTTCTGTCCCATGGGTTACTGGGATCACACTACCTGGCTCCATTCCATCTTCACTTTGCTGGACAGCTGTGATTCTCAACCTGTGGGTCACCACCCTTCTGGGGGTTACATGTCAGCTATCCTGCGCATCAGATATTTATATAATAATTCATAGCAGTAGCAAAATTGCAGTTAGGAAGTAGCAAAGAGATAGTTTTATGGTTGTGGTCACCACAGCTTGAATAGCTGGATTAAAGGGTCACAGTATTAAGAAGGTTGAGAACTACTTGTCTACCCTGTTTGTGGACCCAGACTGTCCTTGTTGCTGAGTTGTTTGATATTTTCCAGCCTAGGTTCTGGCCATACTTCCATCCAAGATGATCTACACTAGGGTTCCTCAAGGATGATACAATTAATTTTTAAGGCAGATAGTCCTTTGTTGGGATTGGAGTGGCTATGTTGTCATTGTGTGGTAATCGACAATTTGACCTCTAATGCCTAGATGTTAAGGAACCTCCAAGTTGTGATAATAAAATATATTTCTAAGGTTGAACAAATATCAACTCACTAAAGGACACTCCTCCTTTAGGACATTGGGTCCATATTGCCCAGTTTATAACTACTCATACTGGCTAATCCATTATAATTTATACTGTTCATCTCAGGACTGTCACATGCTGGACAGTCCATCTAGGTTGGCAAATGCACAGCCTATATTATCCTATATGCTTGGTGTGGATATGCCTGAAGTCATGCACTAATATTTCAAGAACAAAAAACACACACCACAATGAGTTTTATGTAGCTTATGAAGTGTTTAAATTATTTGAATCAATTTTCAACATTTCAAGACTGTCTTAGTTAACATTTCTATTGCTGTGAAGAGACATCAGGACATTGGCAACTCTTTAAAAGAAAAACAGTTTAATCGTGTGGCTTACAGTTCAGAAGTTCAGTTATTATCATTATGGCAGGACATGACGGCAGACATGGTGTGGGAGAAGGAGCTGGGAGTCATAGATCTTGATCCAGAAGTAGCAGGAAGTGATCTGAGGCACTGGGCATGGCTTGATCATATATGAGACTTCCAAATTCACTTTCACAGTGACACACTTCTTCCAACAAGACCACATTTACTCTAACAAGGCCAAACCTCCAAACAATGGCACTCCCTTTGAAGTCATTTTCTTTCAAACAAAGACCAATAAATTTAACATAGAAATTTAAGCTGTAGTCCTACTTTACTAGATAGCTTCACTGGGACCTCATTCCCATTTTCCTGTTGGGACTGAATTTCAAGTGCCCCCTCCAGGAGGTGGGGGGGGATACATTTTTACTTTTTGTGATGGTCACTTGATTCCTTTGAGCATTTGAGTGTGTGACCTAGGTCTATGCTGACCTATGCAAAGTTACACAGCAGCTACTCCAAGCTTGCCTGGGAGAAAGCTTTCAAGGAAGCCCTTGACAATGCGTGTGGTGATATGCTGACTAAAAGGCGCGTGTTCACATGGGTTACTTCAGTTGTTTTCTCTACAGCATGGTTAGCCACAGAGTCTTGGGCTTCTAGCTGGGGTTTGTAGCTGCTCCAAGGTTCTGGGTACCATTGTCTAATAGGCAGCCAACACTTCACTTTGGATGTCTTTCCGTGACCTAGAAGATGTCAGAGGCCAAACTTAGAGAAGGGAACTAGGTATCTCATAAGGAGTGGAGAAAGCCCTCAGTGAGTGATGACTGAGTGAATGTGTAGTGTTGACATGAGATAAAGACATGCTGTCAAGGACTTCAGAGCCTTGGACTTGTGGAGAAAGTGGCAACACCTTCTCCCCAGGAGTGAGGCTCAGAGGGGAATGGCAAAATCTTTCCTCTGGTCCGAGTGTGATGAATGTTGACAATCTGTGCAGAGTATGTCTACCACAGCTTTCTCTTCCTGGATATTTATGGCCTGAAGACTGTTCTCCTACAGAGACTGTTCCTACTGAGGTCAGCTAAACCTTTTCTGTGATCCAGCTGTGTACCATAAACCCTGCCTCCATGTTTATCTGTATGTAATAACCCAATCTCCTTTGTTTATCTGCATGTAATAGTCCTTCTCCCTTTGTTTATCTGCATTAACAACTCCACTTCCTTTGTTAATCTGCACATAATAAGCCCCCCTCCTTGTTCAGCTATATGCAGTAATCCTGCCTCCTTGTGTAAATATATACATACATACATACATACATACATACATATATCAAAACAAAACATTGCTCTTCCAGGGTGCTGATGCTTTTCCAAATGAGATCCCAGACAGACCACCCAATCAAAGTTTTTCTGTCTCTGTGTTTGTCATTCCTTTGCCACCCCAACCAGGTCCAAGTCCCTGGAGCCATGCTCAATGTGGCAGTGTTCTTTCCTGCATGGGTCTGTCCTAGAATCCAGCACTGGTCACAGTCTGGATGCTTTAAGAATTCCTGGGTCAGGAGGCTGACTTGAATTCCCATGGTGGTAGGAACTCTAGTTTGATTCGACTTGGGGGAGGAAAGGGTTAACTTGGCTTATAGGTTAGAGTGCATCACCAAGGGAAGCCATGGCCAAAACTCAAGAATGGAACCTGGAAGCAAGGACTGAAGCAGAGACCATGGAGGTAGGTTGCTTACTGGCTTGCTCCACATGGCTCACTCAGTGTGGTGGTTTGAATGAAAATGGCCTCCAAAGGGAGTGGCACTATTTGGAGGCATGGCCTTGTTGGAGGAAGTGTGTCACTGTAGGGTGGAGTTTCACTCA
Source organism: Cricetiscus sungorus (assembly GCA_030556225.1). Lineage (NCBI taxonomy): Eukaryota > Metazoa > Chordata > Mammalia > Rodentia > Cricetidae > Cricetiscus > Cricetiscus sungorus. Next base: position 41,508,079 of record JANBXA010000729.1, on the reverse strand, counting down.
GTGTGACAGCCAGTCAACTTCCTCTTGCCTGCAAGATGTAGCACTCTCAGCTCCAGCAACACACCTGCCTGAATGATGCTACATTCCCCACCACGATGATAATGAACTGAACCTCTGAAACAGTAAGCCAGACACCCTGATTAAATGTTTTCCTTTATAAAAGTCGCCATGATCACGGTGTCTCTTCACAGCAACCGGAACCCAAACTAAGACACTCAGGTAGTTTTCTTATACATCCCAGGACCACGAGCCCAAGGATGGCACTGCCCACAGCGACCAGGGCCCTTTCATGTCAATTAGCCATTTAGAAATGTCCCCACAGACATGACAACCAGTCTATCTGATAGAGGAAACTCTTTAGTTAAGGTTCTCTCTTTCCAGGTGACTCTTGGCTTGTGTGAAGTTGACAACTGAAGCTAGCTATGACAGAAGTCTCCATCCAGATCCCTTCTCCAGGCATGTACCCATTTCTTGGTAACTGTAATGGCTACTTGGTGGACATTGCCATTTGCTAGGAGATACTTGTAGATACCAGATGAAAGCCTGTTGTGAGTGATGACATAGATGGTAATAAGGGCTTCCTTCTCTCCATTTGAAGCCTCCCGAGTTCCTGTAGAACTGGCAGACACTTCCATGGCTATACCATTGAGGGTCAGCTCCTTTTCCCCCACTTTCTCACAAGATCCTTGTCCATGACGTTTCCTAGCATCTCTTCCAGAGTGGTTCCTAAGGGACACACTCCAAGACTTGGCAGGTCTTTGTAAAAGTCTGGCATCTTTTCAACACACCCCCTTACCCCCACCAAATCATCTTAGAACATCTGTATTCCTTGACAGCTGAGAATTCTGTAGCAAAATGGGCTCTCCAGCTGTGGCTCATGGCTGAACGTCTGCTGTTTGCAGAGCAAGTCCCTGGATAATTTGGATACAGTTGCGGCCACCTCAGATGTTGATATAAAACAAGGACAGACAGAGAGAAAGCACATTCTATTTACATAATGAAACCAAATCCAAGCGCTCGCACATCACAGCTGCTGGGCAACAGCTTCAGCTTCTCGCCTTCCTCCAACTGGGAGCCTTCTGGCTTTTCCAACCCGGTGTCTGTCTTCTGGCTTTCCTGCAGAAGAGAAGACATGGGACTTTGTCGTCTAGTGGGGCAGCCCAATCAAAAAAGGCATCCTTGCCACAAGTTGACTTTGTTACTTCATCTCCCCCACCAGCACCCCAGTGACACATACTGTTTTGGAGAGCCTGCAGACACACCGTCATCTTCAGAGTAAAATTTAAACTTTTTGGTGTGGGATTCTGAGGCAGAATCTGTAAGTCCCTGACTTCTACAATTCCTTTCATAATTCTGTAACTTCCTCTCAAGACTGTTCTTGTCTCCTACAAACTCTAGCCCACACAAATCAGCTAAAATTTTCTTCAACACTCTACTTATTTGTGTCTGTGTATCCATGCAGGAGTGGGTTTCTTTGTATCCCTTGTTGCTTTTATACATTTTTTCATTCCTAGACACAATAATACAAAAATAACTTTTTAAAAACTGTGCATTTCAAAGTTTTAGTGGAAGACTCACGTCCTGCCCCAGGCCCCTGCAGCTGGGAGCTGTTCCTGACATCTGCTTCAAATCTTGCTTCTCCACTTACCGGAGCTGTTCTTGCTCTACACTGAACTGTAGGAGCAGATGCCATCTGGAGAGTTCATATTAAACAAGAAAACTTCAGGGCTCCAACAAGATGGCTCAGCGGGTCAGTGTGCTTGCTGCCTAGTCTGATGACCTAAGTTTGATCCTTAGAATTCTGGTCCCTGGAACCTACATGTTAGAAAGAGAGAACTGACTCCTGCAAGTTGTCCTCTCACCTCCACATGCTTGTAGGTGTATATGTGGATGTGTTGCACATATATGTGCATGCTCACACACATGTGCACATGCACACACACACACACACACACACACACACACACAAATACATAAAGCAAATATGAAAAAAAGAGAGAATGTGAGGCAGGAAGTCACACATTTCTTACTGTTTCACCAGTCTCTGCTGGATGGTTTCATGGCAGAGAGGAGCAGAGGCGCCCTCAGGGAGTTGGGCAGGGGTCTCCTGGCTAGGAAGCATTCCTCCACTCATTCTAAGTCAGTGGTTCTCAACCCTCCTAATGTTGCAAACCCTTTAATACAGTTCTTCATGTTGTGGTGAACCCCAGCCATAAAACTGGGTTTTTTTTGTTTTTTTTTGTTTTTTTTTTTGGTATTTCCAAACTATTATTTTGCTACTGTTATGAATCATAACATAAATATCTGATATGCAGGATGGTCTTAGGTGACCCCTGTGTAAGGGGATGCTCAACACTCAAAGGGGTTGTGACCCATAGGTTGAGAACCCATGTTTTAAGACCTTCCCAGAAGTTTCTACCTCTGAGACAAATTTGGATCCAGACACCGCTTGCTCCCAGGACACAGAGGCCATTCTTGTTTCTTCTCCTCTGTGCAAAAAAAAACATTTAAAAACAGTGAAGAATACACACCCTCCTCTCATCTCTCCCTATCAGCATGGGTTCCTGCGCATCCATGGCAGACATGTCGGATGTTCATGAAGGAGGGAAGGAGGCTTGGGATCCACACCTGGGGAAGCAATCAGCAGGTAGCAGGGCAGATGCATGGCTTAACTGTGGCTCATGTAGGCTAAATCAAGAGGCTTCGTTAGGACAGGGCCTCACATCCTACCACTGGGCAGTATTGTCACAGGCTCCTTTGGAAGGTGTGACTTGAGTGGCTGTTTTCTGTAGCTGATGGCTGAAGACCGTCTCCTGGCGGAGGCCAGACACTGGGGAATTTTGGTTCTGAAGCTGGGGCACATGGCAGCATCTGCCACCCACATATCATCCCACTTATTTCTCACAGAACTCTTAAGTAGACGCACATCTCAGTGTTGTGTCTGCTTTACAAATAAAGACTTGGAGGGCGAGAGGAGTTTCTACAAGCCATTCATTCAGGGCCATGGTGCCAGTGTGTGATAGAGCCTTCATCTTTCCGGAGGTGTCCCACCATCCCCTCTTACAAAGATGCTCAGTGTTTCCCAGTCACTATGTGGAATTAAAGCACATAGACACCAAGGGGACATAGCTCATGGGTAGAGCACTTGTCTAGTCTGAGCAGAGCCTTGGGTTTGAGTCCCAGCACTGGAAAAAAAAACTTATAAACTCCGAACAGTTAAGTCAGACTTGATTAAAAGGCAGGGCCGAAGGCTTGAAGCCAGAGCAGCAGGCACCTTGAGAGGGCATGAGCAATCTGCAAATGCAAACCTCAGGATTAGCTATCAGCCTTTATTTAGACAGACGAGAGAAGTGCTCCAAATATTTACATACCAGTTACCATGAAATTCAAGTTAAATCTGTATTTATTCTGTATCTTGTCATCATAAAGTTGATTTTCTGTTCGAGTATCTTTCCTAAGGGGGTGAGGCGCTTTCCTAAAATATTGAAAGGTTTATTTTAATAGTTCTAAGGACTGTAGACTTTTACATTGGAGACCATGAATATCTGTTACGGAGACCAAATTTATTAGACTGTTTGGAAAAAACTGTGTTTGTTCACTTCAAGTTGCAAACTCTGATTTTCATGAGAGGTTGGGTTTGCTCACCAGCTCTGTGAAAATGAGCCCGCCTGGGTCTCGCTCTAATGAGCCCAGCCAACACAAAGTACTGTGTTGATTCTCAATTAGGGGCACAAATGAAGCCATTTGTCCTCCTAGGAAGATGAGTTTGCAGGAACAATAAATAAGTGACTGGAATGGGAAACTTGAAAGCAGCATAGAGTCTTGCTCTCTTGTGAAAACTGAGGGCAGTCAGAGCTGTGTTGAATGGAGCCCCTGCACATGGGGTTATGACATACAGGTGCTAAGTACAACCACCGGGTCCTTGTCAGTTCTATTATTAAGGCAGTTTGGTTTGGGGTGGTGTGGGTTCAAATTTTTCCCCTCCCCAAGACACAAAATTACGCTAGAATCCTAATCCATGAAACTCCAGGATGTGACGTTTGCAGGAGGTTGGTAACTTGGAGAAGTAACCAAACTAAAATGAAGTTGTTGGGGGGTAGGCTCACTCTGAGTGTTTGGTGTCTATATAGGGAGGGGCATTTGGACACAGACTCATGCACGCAGAGGGAAGGTGATGTAGCCATACACACGAGAGAGGGATGGGGGCCACAAAGCCAAGAAGAGGGGCCTGGAATATATGCTTTTATCCCAGATCTTGGAAGGAACCAGCTAGAACAATGCCTCGTTTCAGATTCTCTGCCACCAGAATGGAGGCCATAAATTCTTGTTTTGCAAGCTACCCATTTGCAGTCCTTGCTTCTCATTGCCTTTCTGTATTAGTTATGTTTCTCATGGTGTGACAAAACATCAAACAACTTACAGGTGATGATTTGTTTTGTCTCATAGTTTCACATGGCTTCAGTCCATTGTGCAGAAAGTTTGGCAGAGCAGGAAGCTAATGGTGGTGTGTGCTTGACTGTTTGCATCGCGGCCAAGTAACAGGAGGCAGAGCAGAGTGTGGCAGGAACCAGGCGCCCATCTTTGCTGATCTATCTCTGTCAGCCAGGCTCAATTTCCTAGTCTCCAGAATATCCCCAAATAAGGCCACCAGTGGAGGAACAAACATTCAAAACACAAGCCGGTAGGGCCAGTTCTGACCTGACCATAGCATCTTGCAGAGAACTCAGCTCCCCAGCCCTGATTTCTCTCATTTCAGTGCTCTGTTTTTAACAAGTCACTTCGTTCCTCTCAGCCAGCTTTTATTGTCATTTCCTGATGGGAGTCCAGGCTGCCACAGTGACTTTCTGGAAATCTCTTTAATGCCTCTATCATCTCCGTCCTCTTGGTGATCGTTTCAGCTGGTAGCCCCTTGGCAGCAACGTTCATCATCACAGAATGACCCTGCACCTCTTACTGAAGCTCTAATCTTCTCACTCTGCTTCTCTACGGTTTCTTCGACAAGATCTTGCTATGGAGCCCAGGCTGGCTTTGAACTCATGGTTCTCTGGCCTCAGCCTCCTGAGAGCTGTAATTACACGTGCGCGTTACTGTGCCTGGAACACTGGCCCTCCCTTCTGTTCCCCCTCATTCACCTGCTTGCTCATCTACGTCTGTGTCCTGTAGGTCATACATCCCTCCCCACTTGATGACAGTTACCCATAGCACTAGCCCAGCATGCCTAGCCACAGGTCACCTTCTGCCCATGACCTTGCAAGTATAGCCACAAAGGCAGACTGTTCAGTGCCAACTGCCCTGCAGGGAGGCTCTGGCACTGGTCCACCTGTCGGGACCGAGATTCATTTTCTTTCTAGGTTCTTGTTCTTCCTTGGGTTTCATTTTTTAAATGAAAATTGGCACCAGGTTGATGATAGCAAATCTGGAAAGTGAGAAAAGGAATTTATTTTTCACTGGTGAGCCAGGAAAATGCTTTAAATATAAGCTGTGGGTGCAATTGGGAAGTTGGGCCTTGTAAGTGAGAGCTCCCTGTGTGTGTGTAAATCAGTGAACTCCAGCTCATGGGTTTCAATATATGGCTGTGGACTGGTGTGTGCAGGTGTACGTGGGAACTGAGGGATCTGACTATAGAAATATATGTAGTCACCCATGTGGAGTGTGTGTGTGTGTACAAACATTGTTGTGCATATAGGTGGGTGTGATGTAGCACAAGTGTACACAAGTGTTTCTGAGTATGTGCACATACATGTGCATGTATACGTAGTGATGCTGGCCTCTCAGCAAGCAAAGGAAGGAGTTACAGCGGTGCTGTCCTAAGCAGTTGGCAACTGTGACACTATTTTCACTTCTCTGCCATCATAAGGCTTCTTCCAGATTCTAGGGTGAGCAGAGTCCTTCCCCTTCTCATGTTCTCCAGATTTTCCCTCCCTTCTATCCTTTCTCAGGACTAGCTGGAAAGAGACATCCTTGGGGAGATCTGCCGAGGAGGAATGTCCAGAAACCCCTGTCTGGCTCTGCTGCATTCCAGGTCTACCATGACCAGTCTGTGCCAACTTCCTCAGCTCCCTGGGTGAGCTGTGTCCATCCTGCTGGCCCCAGCTCAAGCACACTGTTTCTGCCGAGAGCTTGTAAGTATGTGCAAGGTTCCTTTGCCAGGACTGGGCTGCCAAGCCTCTTCCACTTTGCCTGTGCTGGTCTACGGGAGGAAGAGAGCTCACTTATACCAGCTGGCTTCTTCCAGGGGCCTAGGCCAAGCCCAGCTGTGACCTGGGCCTGATCTCCATGTGATACAAGAGTGGATCTTAATTACTTCATCACCAGATATTCTGAAAGTTGGCCATAAGCTTGATTTATCTGAGCAACCTGACACCCCCTCTTGAGCCTCTCACTCTCTCTAGGTTTCCAGTTTAGAGACAGGGTGCCTGAGAGAGTTCCATGGCCTCAGCATGTCTTCAGAAGACATGGCTGACATTGCCAGTGGAGTCCAGGGAGGGGACTCTATGTTAGACACATGTTTTTGATGACTTCCTCACTTTAGTATTCCAGACTCCAGCTCCCAGCTGGCTTCACCTCTCCCCTCATTCAGAAGGAGGTGTCTGGGCCATATCATTGCTATAGCAGAACACTCCATACAGGGGTGGGGGTTTTATTAACAATAGAAACTCATTTCTCATGTTTCTGGAGATAGTCTAAGACCAAGTACAAGACAGTATTGGAAAGATCCAGCTTTCTGCTCCAATGATAGCTATATGCTCATGGTGCTTACAGGGCAGCAGGGGCATGGAGTCTATTTTTATAAGGGCATTAACTCCATACATGACTCCTCTTCTTTTATTGCCTAATCTCTTCTCTAAAGTGCCCACCCCAGATACTGTTCCATTGTAGTTTAGCATCAGCATACAACTTTAGAGGGATGTAAGCTTTCAGTAGGCATGAGTGTTGAGTTGCAGTAGGCTAGATATTGAAAAACATCTACCCATCAGGATTTTCCAAAGGACCCAAAGGTGTGTGGTAACAATCTGATCGGTGTGTCTCAGTGACTCTGCCCTGAATTTCCAAGGACCAAGAGGGCCTAAGGAATTGGGGAGGCAATTTCCAGGACAGAGAATGACAAAGGCACATTGCTAAGGAGCAGGGCTCAAGGAGCCACACTGAGGGCAGAGATGGCCTTTTGGGAGGTGGAGTATTAGTCACCCTTGATGGAGAGATAGGCATTATCATTTGCCTAACTACGAGGTATGAAGCAGTTGCAGTGTCTGGTACCTCTTTCTTATTCTGTATATCGTCCATTGCTTTGACCAATCTGTGCCACCTTCCTGAGCCTCCATTATTGTCTATTGTCTTTCCTGCACAAATCTAGGCACAAGCATCTGTTCAACATCTGTCCCCAGCTTTCTTTTGACTCATCTTTTGCCATCTTTTAGGCACCTTTTGATATTAATGTTCAACTCCCACCCATTTCATCCATTTAAAAATAGTTCAATAGAACTAGGGACCAGGATGTGGGACTTGGGTGTATGGTTGTCAGATCCAGTATAGGACATCCTGTTACATTTAAATTTCAGATGACAATCAAATACTTTTCTGATGTAGGCATAGCCTATGTAACGTTTGTCACATAATCCTTTTTGTGAGGTTGTGTCTTTCCCCAAAGGTAGGTCCAAGTCTCTCCTCTCCTCTAGTAGCTCTAGAAGTGACTTTCTCTAGAAATAGAATCTTTGAGGATTTTACTATGTGGAGATGAAGTTTTAAATCCAACACAATTTATATCCTTCTAAGAGAAAAGGAGAGGCCATGTGAAGACATAGAGACACACAGGAAGTGTACCATACGATGATGGAGGTAGAAAAGAGAATGATGCTTCCATGAACCCAGGAATGCTGAGGAGTGCTGGCATCACAGGAACCGAGAGAGAGAGAGAGAGAGAAAGAGAGAGAGAGAGAGAGAGAGAGAGAGAGAGAGAGAGAGAGAGAGGAGAGATGGGCTTGTGGGGAGTCCTCTGTGAATCCTCCAGAAGGCTGGGTCCTACGTGCCTTGATTTCTGACATCTAAACTCCAGACCACAGCAGAGCAGCAAAGCCCTTGAGTTTGTAGTGCTCAATTCCAGGAGATCTGGGAAGCAGATGCATTTATTATTGGTCACTGCCTGAAATGCAAATCTAAGACAATGTTCCTTATTTTATTTGCTGCCAATGCACCCTAAGTAAGGGGAATCAACTTTGGTGTTCTCTGCTGGCCTATCGAGGCATGCTGTCCCTGGCCCCAGGGTAGGCATCCCTGATATACTCCAGACGCCAGGCAGTATTGTTTGTCTTTTGAGGAAATCCTCTGCTCTGTTCTTTAGGTCAAGTTATCACCTTGATTTCTGACTTCAATGAGACCCTCAAAACTTGTCATCTCTGAGGCCCGTGGGGTGGGGGCTGACAGTGCAAACAACATGTCCTTAACACAAGCCTATAATCACCTGAGAAGAGGGAATCTTAACTGAAAAATTGTCCCTGTCAGACTGGCTGGTTGTCAGTCTGTGGAGGCATTTCTTAACTGCTAATTGATGCGAGAGGGCCCAGGCCACTGTAGACAGTGTCACATGGTCCTGCATTGTATAGTTGTATAAGAAAGCTACCCCAGTGAGCCATGTCCGAGTCAGTAAGCAACGTCCTTCTGCTTCAGATTCTAGCATTGAGTTCAACCCCACTGACCTCTGTTTTCTGGGTAAAATTTGGTTTTAACAGACAGCTCTCAGGGCATGTGGCTTTCCACCCCAGTGGCTGGGCCTCTGCTTTCATCCTGCAGACCCACAGGGCCAGCCTGGGGAAGTAGAAGGGGCGGGCTGCTCCTTCCTGCTCTCCGGAAACTCACAGCTTAAACAGAAGCTGGATAGAACTCGGTTAAAGTTGTGACAGGCACAGACAGCTGGAGGGAGAGAACCAGATGTCACATGTCTTGAGAGTGTGGCAAAGGGGACACTAAAGCTGCCTGAAAGTGTTGTACGCACTTCCCAATGGTGCAGCCCTTGCCGGGTTCAGTGCTGATCAGAATAACCCCATAACTCCCCCAGCCACAGTAGCTGTGTCCTTTGTGTGTGCGCAGGGGGGGAGTGGTGGTGGCAGAGATGAATGGAAATTAGATGTGACTGAGCAGGTTACTACGGCTGGGAGGAGCCAGGCATTGTTGGGACAACTGTGTCACAAGGTCACTATACCCCCGCTGCTCCCAAATCCCTTCCAAACACTGGAATGATTGGGCTTGACATGTTCATTTGCTGCCTGTTAAAAGTCCATTTTCTGGGCCCAAGCTGGAGCCTGTGGGGCAGGGTTGAGGGTCTCACTGTGGAAGGCTGCTGCAGCCGCTTAGCATGCAGCAGAGATATTAGTCTCTCCCAGAATGAGGCTCTGCTGCAATTGTCTTTGGCTCATGGACGTGACTGGGCTGTTCGCCTACATTCCATTCTGCCACGCCTGGCTCAGGGGACTTACAGAATTCAGGCTGGGTGTTGGCCGACCTGAGTCCACTGGGGGTTTTGCCTCAAAATCTTGATGGGAAAGAAGAAATTCAGCATTGGGCAGGTGAGAGAAGAGGAGACAGACTTATCCCCAGGAACACACTCCTTACGTGCACAGCAGGAGCTTAGTTCTAAACTGGTTCCTTCTGGCTGAACCACCAAGAAATTCTAAGAGTGGAGTGGCCACAGCCCAACCTGACCCTGCTGGGCCCATGGACTATTCTAGAGTTGTTAGATCTGGGTTTGAGCTCTAAACACATCACCTCAACCACCATCATCAATGCCCATTCACTCCAGTGCTGGGTACTGGGATCACGGTGACAAACAGGACCAGCAAGGGTATGGTAGCCAGGCAGATGAGAAATTCAGATCCATCACTAAACAAAATAATTATAGTTGTAACTGTTGTGAACACATTCTATGGCAAGGAATTCTAGAACCCCTCTGGCTTCTTCAAGGAAGTGACAGGTTTGAGCCCTGTTCTACTATGCTTTCTGTTGCTTTGATGAATGCTTTGACCAAAGGCAACTGGGGGAGGAAGAGGTTTATTTCATTTTACAGCTTACAGTTGCTCATGAAAGGAGGGCAGGGCACGACTTAAGGCCGGAACTTGGAGGCAGGAACTGAAGCAGAGGCCATGGAGGAACACAGCTTCCTGGCTTGTTTCCTATGGCTTGCTTAGCTACCTTTCTTATACCCCAGGACCACATTCCCAGGGATTGTATAACCCACAGTGAGATGGGCTCTCCCACATAAATCATCAATTTTAAAAAATGCCTACAGGACAATCTGATAGACATTTCCTTAATTAAAGTTCCATCTTCCCAGATGACTCTAGTTATGTAAACCAAAAAGAAAAAAAAATCCACCCAGCACAGGGATCAGCCTTTGTGACTCAGGTTCTGAGTCAGTACAGAGGTGATGGGGGTACCCTTGTGTTGTAATGTGTAAGAACCTGTATGCCGTGTGTGTGGGTGCGTGCGTGGGTGCGTGCGTGCGTGCGTGCGTGTGTGTGTGTGTGTGTGTGTGTGTGTGTGTGTTGCGTGCGTGCGTGCGTGTGTGCATGTGTGTGTGTGTATGAGAGAGAGAGAGAAGTTGGGCCCAGGGCATTTGCAGTTTTCTAGGGCAGCTTGGCCATTGAAATTCATGACCAGCTCTTCTTACGGCCTCAGATCAGAGTTTCCCAAATATGTATGTGAAAGCTTGCTAAAATGCAGATCCTAAGTGGAGTATGGTAGTCATTCCCAGTCTTGGCCTGACGTCTCATTTGGGGTCAGGAATTGAGGCCTGCCTGAGGGAGAAGCAGGGCAAAATCCCATCTCCAAAGGTACACGTTCCCAGGCATGCTGCTCCCTGCAGGATGTCAGCAGGGCTGTGGAGGGGCCTTGGAATCTGCAGTTTTATAGACACCTCAAGCAACACAGCTGGCACATGACACACATATCTCAGGCCCCTGATTGCCTGATAAACTGTGTAAGATGCTGCTTTGTAATAAGCAGTTGCTCAAGTTCCCAAAGCGCCCCGAGTTTATGAATATACAGGATATCTTTCTGGTGGGGAATGTTAAACATGACTGCTGGCCCCAGCATGATGCTTTTGAGAGAGTGGATGCTGGGTCCAGTAGGCACACATCCTCCCAGAGGAGAAGAAATTCAGTCCTGGTCAGGGTAGAAGCTGAGCAGGTGGGCTGTGTGACTACGGGGATGTCCTGGGCACCGTTGTCACTGTGGGAAGTCCAGAGGCCTGGCCAGGGGTCCCCCACTCTATCCATCCACACTCCCCCTTCCTGGTTTGCAGCTTCTTAAGTCATCCAAATCCTTCCTTCATTCTAACCAGCATCTGTCACGCTAGAAAATGTAATAGCAGCCTCTAATTATGCATCTCTGAGACCACTTTGCTGTGGGTTGTGGAATCTAAGGAGGAGGGCGGGGCTAGGAGAGCCTCTTCCTCCCTCCGATGCTATTTATTCATAGTGCTGCCTTTTGTCTTTTCTTCATTACAGAACTCAGTCTTTTCTTACATTATCCTTGCTTCCTGCCTCAGCCCAGCCAGTGGTCCTGTCCAATCCTGTCCCAGCCCTGGGGAAATGGAAGAAGAACCCATACAGTCCTTGCCTGGAGGGCTTCCTGCCAGGGCCTTGGGAGGGTGACCCACAGGCCATCAGGGACGCAGCCAGGGCTTCCTTTTCCTGGATGAGGGTGGATGCTCTTCTCTAACTAAGCCCTTGCTAGTGACTTGCAGTGTCAGCCTTGGGCTTCCTTCATTATAGAGTTGATGTCAGCATCTGCGTAGGTAGCAACCAGGTTGGTGGTCAGGCCAATTACCTAGCAAGGATACTTTCTCCATTCATTCCTCCTACCTCCATCTTGTCCCAAGACCCCATCCCATTAACATAATAGAAACTGGAATAACACCCATCACAAAGAGCCTCTGATGAGGATCAGTGGTTCTCAAATGTGATGGTGCACATAAAATCTTAGGGCAAGCAAAACCAGTATAGACACCTGGGACCTCAGAGTTCATACATTCCCACTGTAACCAATTTCTTAGCAAATGAGGTCTGAACTTCAGCATCTAAAATCTTCCAGGCACTTGCAGTGACTGTTGCACAAAGTAGACCTTTAGGGCGTGAGAGTCCATCTTTGACTATTGTCTGTTGTGCTGAAAGTACTAAATGGCAGTGCATGTGAGGCTTCTCATTTGCTCTAGCCAGTTGGCTAAGGAGAGCTTCATTAATTTAAGAAATTATTAATAAAAGAAATACAAGTATACCCATATAAAGGATGAGCAGATGTATTTGCTCCCCCTCCCACCATGGTCAGGAAAGGGGAGGAGGAGGAAGATGGGGGGCAGGAGGAGGAGAGGAAGAGAGGGAGGGGAGGGTGCTGAAGGAAAGTGGTGTTTGTATAGGAGGTAGCCAGTGGCCTGTGGAGGAAGTATCCAGGATTAGGAGGGGTTTGACAGTTTGGAGATGTCTCCCACAGCATGTTGGGGAGCTAGGTTGCTGAATCTAAAAGAAGCCACCTTTGTGGGCTCTCTAAGTAAGCTAAGACCTCAGGGGCTGCTTGGGCTAGCACTTCCCACCATGAAAGAAAGAAGGAGACAAAAGGAAGGGGGCTGGGGGTGTGTATGGGTATTTAGAAGACTGGGGGAACTGGTTAAAATAGAGATTCCCCCGGCTTTACCAATGATGAGGCTGCCTCAGTTAGAGCTCCCTTAGGCATGACCACCCAGGCTGCACCGGGAGCACGGTACCCCACCTTACCTCAAGAAATGGAGATGAGATTTTGAATCGCCTAGGGACGAAGGTGCAAAGCTAGACTTAATTGGCTATTTAAAAAGGTTCCAAGGTGTGATTGGTACTGCGATAAGGCAGTGTAAAATTCATACATGCTGCTCTCCCAAGACACAACTAAAACAGTTAACCACAGAATAGTGTCAGTGGGCCAGCAGGGAGGCTGGGGTTCCTATCTGAGGAACTGGTTCACTTGAAAAGGAGAACTGTGCTCAGGAACAATTTCCCAGTGTTAGAACTTCAGTACACAACCCTGGAGAAGAGAGAGGGCGATTCTCTTGATTAGGATGAGGATTGTGGGAGGTGGGGGTGAGGTTGTTAAAAATGCAGGTCCCTAGGCCTTATCTCAGTTTGGAGTATGTTAACCTGGGGATCTGTGTGGTTGATAAGCAGCCCCTAGGAACTGACGTTCAGTGTGAGAGAAAGGGACCACGGCTGCCATGGATAAATGTGGACAGTGTCAGCCAGAAGGGGAAACCAGAGATACTCTGGGTAGATGTGTACAGGACAAGATTTCCTGCCATTCTCATTCTGCCCCTCTATTCCTCACCTCCTGTCCTAGGGCCTTGTATCCCCTGAGAGCACATTGTAAGTTCCTCCTCTTGGTGTCTATGCCCATGGCGGGCTTCTTCCCCAGGCCAAACCCCACCTCAACAAACAAACAAAAACAAAAAACCCCAAAACAAAAAACCCCACTGTGTGTGCTGGCCTCACATTGTCACATTTACTGGAAACAGGCTACTCTTTCTGTGTCCATTCTGTTCCCCAGTGCTCACCCAGGGTATGTGGCTGCTCTGTTTGCAGATTGGCTCTCTCCAGGCTGAGCAAGTTGTGTAAGATGTGAAGGAAATAAATGGAGGAACCAAGAGTGGTAAGGACAGGAGATTTGAAATGGAGCCAGCCTTGGGTGGCTATTTGGCAGCCTGTCTGTGTCGGTCTTCTTTCTGTGCCTACAAGAAATACCGGAGATGATTGGCTTAGAGGAGAAAAGGTTCCATTTGGCTCATGGTTTAGGGATCCAGTTGGTCACATTGCTCTGTTCCTGTGCTGGGGTGGGAACATTATGGCAGAAGAGTGGCTGAGCAAAACTACTTGTGTCACAAGTCAGGGAACAAAACAGAAAAAGGAAGGGACTTAGTGACTATAATCCCACTAATGACCTAAAAACCTTCTAAGAAGCCCCACCCCTCCAATGACATATCACCTCCCCTTAGCACTACCCCCCCAACCACGTCCTTAACGCAGGAGAACACTGAACACCTGAAACCTCCCAGCACCAGGTACACTGCAGGGGGGCCTGGGGCTCTTGCCAGAGTATAGGTTGATTTTAAATGGAGAATTCCAGTGCAGGAATAATGCCCTGGAGAGAAGGAAGGCTATTCCCACCTTCCCTAGTCTAATTTATTCACAGCAGTATGAGGGCTGATTGGCTGCAGGGCTCAGCAGATACAAGTCCTGTTCGCCCTTCATCAACTCCTCAGCCACGTCTACAGACCCCATCACCTAACCGAGTCCTTCCACACCTTCCCATTATGCTGGTCCTGGGTATGGCATGGCCTGGCCTTGGAAGACTTTTCAGCCATTCCCCATAGGCTTCTGGCTCTCCAGATCCTCTGCATATTATTTGTTATGCATGTTTATCCAAACCCAGACTTAACTTCTTCGCTAGACCCATCTTCTCCATGCCTCGTTCCTGCTGCTTTGTGTTACAAGCACATTCCCACCAGTCTGGTTCCAGAGCCACGTCAGTCCCAAAATAGAGACTCCATTAGTTATAAGGCTGTTAGCCAATGGCTAGAGCTTCTTATCGGCTAGGTCTGTCCTAAATATTAACCCATAATTACTAATATATGTTTTGTTTTGTTTTGTTTTGTTTTTTTTTTTTTTTTAACATGCTCTTATCTTACTAAGAATGCCAGACTCCTGCGCTTGGGGAGAGAAGTCTCAATGCCTCCATGATAAAACAAGATGTAGTATTTCTTTAATCCCAGAACTTGGAAGGCAGCGGCAGGAGGATCTCTGTGAACTGGAGGCCATCCAGTGCTACACAGTGAAACCCCATGTAGAACAGCAGCAACAACAACAAATAAAAACACGATAATGTAGCGCTTCTCAGTGATGTTCACTCAGGCTCCTCTCCCCAAGAGATAGGCGTTACTGAGAGGCCACTGAGGCCAAACTGCTCATCAGTTTTACTGGAAACTGGGCTGAGGGACCACATTTAGTTTCATGTAGCTGTGAGGGGTCTGAAGTTCCCCTGACTGAGTAATTTTCTTATTGCTCTGATAGTACCTAAGAGAAACAATTTAAGAAAGGGGGGAGGGACCCCTTTTGCCTCATGGTTTGAAAGCCTATCATGGAGGAGAAGGCAAGGTGGAGGTAATGGCAGCAGGCCTGTGGGTAGGACTCCACATCTTGGTGGCTGACCAGGAAGCAGAGAGCTCATGTTGGAATCAGGACTGGTATAACCTCTGTAAGGGCTGCCAGTCTTTTAGCAATCCACTTCCTCTAGCTAAGCCCCACTTCCTAAAGGTTCTGCAAACTCCCCAATCTGATAGTGTCACTATCAGAGTGCCAAGTGTTCAAACACAGGAGCCCACTGGGGACCATTAAAACCATGGAGCAAGTGTGTGTGCAAGCATGTGTGAGCACGCATCCCCCTCCCACCCCCCCACACTGATACAAGCCCCCTCCCTGGGATGGTGCGTAGAATAGGATAAGAACAGGGCCTTAAGAGTAAAGCATCCTTTCGTTTGTACCTTAGAGCTGTTAGGGCAGTGGTTCTCAGCCCACTGGAGTTGAACGACCCTTTACAGGGTCCCGTATCAGACACCTGCATATCAGATATTTGCATTATAATTCACAACAGTAGCAACAATAAAAATAATTGTATGGTTGGGGGTCACCTCAACATGAGGAACCCAATTGAAGGGTCACAGCATTAGGAAGGTTGAGAACCACACCGTGTTACAGGCTGTAACCCTCGATAAGTTTTTCATCCTCTCTGAACCCCAGTTTTCTGTTGAGAAATGAGATGCTCTTGATATCTTCAGAGTCCTGCTGGGTACAGATCTCTAAGTACATGCCACCTCCTATGAGTTCAATAAATGCTGGCTGGTGTGGTTATCATTATTGTCATTAGCAGCTCTGATGACTTCATTTTATCATCTGCTTATGGGTGGCCGCTGTTGTCCCCTCCAGCTGTTGGCGCCTGTGTTGGGATCACCTAAGGCTGCTAGCCAGCCTGCAAGGGCTATTTCATAATTAGGTTGGCAGATGCAGGATGCAGCGGACCCCCTGTCGGGGATCACAAATTAATTAGTGTTGTTTGTAAAGGAGGAGGCCTTTCCAACATGTTTGATGGTGACAAGCCAGGTCTAGATGTATAATCTCTGTTCTTGTGACTCAGCAGGGGGACAAGCCTCACCAGCATCAGCAGGAGGACATGCTCCTAGTGTAGGTAAGGGACTCAGGTGTCCTGGCTCAGTTACCCAGACTTGCAGAGGGGCCATGCAGAGAAAAAATTCCTATCTGCTCTGATGCATGGCCTGTGCTCCACCCCTTTCCAAGTTTGTTTGATGGCTTATCCAGGGCTGGGCTGCCTGCTCCACATCTCAAAAAACTCCCCAACTAATCACTGGGCAGCATCCATCTGAAGCCCCCAGGAGCCCAGGAATTATGACTTATGCATAAATGACATTGCCTGCCTCTGTTTATGTCTTAGGGGGATCATGCATCTTCCCTAAATATTCTGGCCTTGTGTCATCCCTGTGGGGCAGTGAGCAGTACTCCTTAATGCCAGGCTGTCAGAGTTACCCTCCTTCCTCTCTGCAGGATCTTGGACGATCAGTTTGGAATCATCAACATTTACATCGAGATTTCCCCAGTTTCTAGTCCTGAGAGACACTTGACAAACATTAATTATCTCTCTTAATAGCTTCGGAGCACTCAGGTAAGAGGCATTGTTGCTCCCACTTAATGTTTTTAAATTAATTTATTTATATTTTATGTGCACGAGTGCTTAACTTGCATATATGCATGCGCACTGCGTTTGTCCCTAGTGCCTGAAAAGGCCAGAAGAGCATATGGGATCCCCTCTAACTAGAGTTATAAATGGCTATGAGCCATCACATGAGTGCTGGGAGCTGGATCCAGGTCCTGTGCAAGAGCAATAAGCTTTTTTTTTTTTTTTTTTTTTTTTGACCACTGAGTCATCTCCCCAGTCATGGTTGCTCCCATTGTACTGACAAGAAAATGGAGTCTCAGGGATTAATCTGATAAAATAAGCTGGGAGTGGGATTTGTAACAGATTGTCTGACTGTACATATCTGAAAAGCAATACACAGCCCCTCTGAAATCAGTTCAGTGAATGTGCAGAAGTGCATTTGCTCCTGAGCCAGACCTCCAAGCAAGATACCAAACACGCCTGTTAATTTTTGTACCTTTCCTGATCAATTTCTAGCCCCCTGTGGCAGTGCCCACTCTTCTGATGGCTAATCAACATAAGTGAATTTTTTCTCAGCTTCATAGAAAATTTTTATACATGCACATATATGTATACACATATACACTCCTTTAGAAAATACGATTTTACAGTGTTGCATGTATCAAGAGTTCACTGTTTTTGCTGTTTTGTTGTATTTCCACAGATTACAGTTTTGCTCATCTTCTCACTTACTGATGGGTGTCTAAGTGGTTTACAGAGCTGTGATATGACTAAAGCTCCTGTGGGTCACCCTTGCACATAGCTTTATGGGTGCTCTGACTTGCTTCCCATTGCTCCCTACTTGGAATGGCTAGCACTTTCACCATCAGGGTGGGGGGGGGTTCTAATTGCCCTACATCCCCACCAATACAGCATGGTTTTTATTTAGCCACCCCAGGGAAAGGCCAGTGGGTAGATCTCATTTTTCTTTCCTTTTGAATGTCCATGATGACTAATGAATTTGATCATATTTGTTCCGTGATAGCAACCATATATATGTATATATATATACATGCATGCATACATACGTACACACATACATACATATATATATATATATATACATATATATGTGTGTGTATTGTACTCTGGTCTTGCACACAATTTAAAAGTTTGGGTTTGTTGTCCCTCTTTGCTACTGATTTGTAGGAGTTAGGAATTCTGTTTATGGATTGGTATAAATGTCTCCCCCCCCCCCCGTAGCTTGTGCATACATTTACTTTTCTTTATGTTTTCCTCCCCTCCCTGTTTGAGATATCGTCTAATGTAGCCCACAATGTTCTCAAATTCCCTATGTGGTGGAGGATGTCTTTGAACTTCTGATCTTCCTGCCATAGCCTTCTGAGTTCTGGGATTATAGGTGTGAGCCACCAGGCTTGGTTGTTAATGTATTTTCTTTAGTGTGTCATCTGGGCACCTGAAATTGCTTTGTGAAAAGGAAGGATACTTGGGCTAGAGGAAAGGGCATGTGCAATGTGTAGAGACATGAGCAGTGTCTGCAGGGAAGGAATGCAGAGGACATGCCCAGTGGGAGATGGGTGCTGGGAGGTGGTTGTGAAAGCGCTGTTGAACTATGATACTGTAGGCAAAGCTGATTGTGGTGGTGCATACCTGTGATCTCAGCATTCAGTACCGGGGCAGGAGGACCTTGAATTTGAGGCCAGCCTGAGCTGCAAAGGAAGACCATGTCTCAAAAGTCAAACCACACCAAACTAAAGCAGAACCTGGTATGCCCAGTCAGAGATGAAGTTTTATCCCACCTGGATGGTCTGTAAGGAATGTCTCGGCAGCTGGTCCAGGGGAGAGATGACAAAGGCTTTCTCCCACAGCTGAGGTTACAGCTTAGGGACAGTGGCATCTCATCTTTCATCCCGAGAGCCAATGAGAGATGGTTATAAAATGAGTAAGAACACACTCATTGCCACAATAATATAGTAACTACCATTGTGGGAAAAGGGAAAATCAGTGAGTTTAATGTAAAGAAATATCACACCTTTTAGATGGTGACAAGTGGGACCGCAGTGTCTGACAGGGAGCCTATGTGCTTGTGTTTTGTATTGGACCCACAGAGTGGCTTTGAGATGAGCCAGTGGGGAGGCTGGGTATCAAGGCTTGCAACAGGGAGGTAGAGAGCTTAGAGGGATTAGTGACCAGAGGACAGGGCCCAGTTGGCATCTGGGTGTTTTGTGTGGTTGGACAGATGCAGGTTTGCCTCTACCTCAGCCTCAGAAACTTTGCCTTCAATTATGTCTCTTTAAGTGTGTTTCCTCATCTCTCAAACTAGGCTGGCAGCCTCTGGCCAGACACCATTTCTTTATCTGCCAAGCTGCATATTAAGAAAGCCTCTGGCCCACAGCGCTGCTCCACAAATGTGGGACTCTAGAATGCCCAGCTGGAGTCTGCTGCTGTTTTCACTGTCCCTGCCTTAGAAACAGTTCACAAAAGCATGGTACAGAGAGGGGGCTATTTTCAGGGAACACCTATCCTCTGCTAGGCAAAGGACACCATCCACAGGGACCCCTGCCTGGCCTTGGAGAGAGTTCAACTTTCAGCAAAGACTTTCCTATAGCCATGCCAGTTAAATGAATATCACCCCCTAGCAGGTTTCCTGGCTGTGCTGCCCAAGGCAGCCAAGGAGATCAGGCTCCCAAGGTGATTTGTCCTCCAGGGGCTGTTTTAGGGGTCATTTCTGCACAGGATTCAGCCTCCCTGGGCCTCCTGCCTGGTGTTCTGGACCAGGGAGGAGGGAAGAGGCTGGCTCTGAGGACAAGGGTTGTCAGGGTGGGGCTGTGCCTGAGTTTCCCTCCCTGCTCATGGACTGTGGGAGGCCCAGGCTGGCAAACAGTGCTGAGATGTCTGAAAAGTCATCGATATTATTGCAATTAGGTAAGCTTTCCCTCTTCTTTCCAAGGAGAAATAGGCAGAAAACTCAAAATAAGTGCCTTAATAAGAGGCTGTCATAGGCTCAACAATAGCTATCGAAAACTATCAATTATTTAGATAGGGGAACCCAAGGTGGGGGTGGCTTTTAGGTGCACTTTCCCAGCCTACATAGTGTCAATAGCAAAGTTAATTTTCAGCTCTTGGATTGTACTTAAACATTGGTTACCAAGGACTTTGGGGAGTTAAGTTTCCTCACAGGCATTCAAACTTCAAGCTGGTGAAATTTCCATCGGCCTCTGAGGCACTGTGAAGATGCTGCACAGCTGTAGACTTTCCAGGCTGGGGACTGACCCAGAAGCCAGGCTAGGAGAGTGCTGAGTTGTGCTGGATGCAGTGACTTGACCTCCTTTCTCTAGCCAGGAAATTTAACAACTGTGATGAATGTCGATTCTTTTGATGGTCACTAGGGGGAGCCAGGACTCTCAGCAAAGGCTTCTCTTGTTCAGCTTGAAATTAGACCTTGTTCAGCATCCAGGATTCTTGGTCCCTCCGTCCCTCCCTCTCTCTCCCAGTCATCTCCCTTCTACCCTCCCCCTCTCTCCTTTTCCTTTTGAGACAAGGTCTCTGTTTGAGGTCCATGCTGGCCTTGGACCCACTATTTCCTTTCCTCAGGCTCTTGAGTACAGGGATCACAGATGGGCATCACCACCCCTGGCTTCTATTCAGGATCCTAAAAGCTCAATTGGCAGAGGAACAGACTGGCCTGGAAGGATGTGCATGTTTATGAAGTCTCTTACTCTACCAGGGAAGCTTCTAGTGGATTCTCATCACCCATCTATGAAACCCCGGGCTTTCCTGGACTTCTTGTGACTTCCCTGGGCCCTGGTTTGACCTCCTCAGGAAGAAGGAAGTCAAAGATTTGGTTCTCCTGTTCTTTGCAATCTCCATCCTGCTTTTAGCACCCCTTCCTTTTTATTATACTTTTCCTATGTGCAGGAGTTGTTTCATGTTCTGGGTTTGTGGGAGACACAGGGACTTGATTAAAGTCTGGAACGTTTGAGGGGAAATGGAATATGGAAAAGAAATCTCATTTTGTGAGCAGGTCTTAGTTGTGGCTCCATATAGAATGACCAATGTGATGCCCTGTTAATGAAGTATGATGGGGTTCTAGTTCCCCATGTGTAAGATGGGGCTGGTACCACCAGTTACCCACAGCTCCGAATGGGGAATCACACAGAGCAATGGGAGAGAGGATTTCTTAACTGCATCACCCCTGCCAAAGAGCTCTTTGTCCCCAGGTGAAACAATATATCCTCATCTGTCTTCCAGGGCCCTACACAAGACCACTTAGGTTGCCAGGGTGCATTGCCACTCTTGATTTGTCAGAGTGAGGATAGAGGAATGTCTCATCAGCCTGCAGCTTGGCACTTCTCAGGGAGTGGTTGGGGCACCTTCATTGATGGTGGTGCTATTCATGTGGATAAAGACTCATATGACATTCAAGTTTATGGGCCAGTAATGGCTATGGGTGGGGACTTGGGGGTCCCTCTGAGGAAGAACCTGCACATTGAGCATGTAGCCACAGGGTTCTGGGATGTAGATTTCAACACAGCTCTGGGGATGACTAAGTTCCAGGACAGATTGAAGTACCATTTTCTTCAGGTGGTCCAAATGCTGCTAAAGGTAGGTAACATGGGAATATTGCCAGGGCCCAGATTCAGTGTTTGCAATAGTGGTTCACAGATAAGGGACCCTTTGAGAGAGCCACTGTCCAGCCTTGGTGTTGTAATGATTAGTGTTCATGAACTCTTCATCTTTGTTGGCGCCCACCACCCCCACTGAATGGAGAACAAATTAGATTTAGATTTGATCCTGTACCTTCAGCAGACAATAGTCTCTCCTGGTTGCTACTGAGAATGTTTTTGCACACCTCACAAAGATATGCTATTCTTTAAACACAGTTTAAGAATTAAACACAAGTTGAGTCATTTTAAAGAAAACAGTAAGCAATGAACAGTATATGAATGAGTCAAAAACCCCAGTGCTTTTCAAGAAGGGTGGATGGGGTGTTGAGAGCATCAGAGACCCAGCTGTGACTCTCCTTTGTGGGGAGCTTGGATCTCTCTGAACTTAGTTTCTATATCTATCAATGGGGTTAAAAAGACTTCCTTAGGAAGGTAGCTTTGGGGAACCAAAGAATGATGCACACTAAGTGAACAGCATAGGCTGGGCATACAGTAGATGCTTGATAATTGCTCATCATTAAAAGGGTCAGCATGCAGAAGGATAGCTGTAGACTGTAGGGGAAAGAAGCAGTTTCTCCTCTCCCTCTGTAGAGGAAGGGTGTATGGCTCCAGGGTATGGAGGGTGGAAGGGAGTGGGTCCCTTGTGGAGTATTCAGGGAAGGGCCAGGGAATAGATCACAGGCAGAAGATAGCCCTTCTCACCTCTACCCCTCCTCTGCTCCCTGGTTCTCCTTTTCAGATTTAGTTTGGAATTAAGACTTCATAATAAGAGCCTGGCTATGTTAACCTTGGGCGTTCCTATTTTCGAAGTCTACATTCTCTGTTGGATATTCAGTAATAGCCCACTAGTGAGACTGCTTCTAGCTGATGAGAGTCACAACCACCACCCAACTCACAGGCAGGAGGGCTGCACGTGAAAAATATGAGCAGGTCTCTAACTTTTCATTCATTCATTCATTCATTCATTCATTCATTCATTCACCATGTGTTTGTTGAATAGCAGGTGTTAATGTCACAGCCTTCACTCCTCTCTGAGACAGGTTTAATTATGCCTTTTAAAACTCAGCAAAAAAAGAAATTCCAGGAACCTTGTCATCTGGATGTATACACGAAGTCTGTGGTTCTTTGTTAAGTACATGACATCCATGTCTTCCTCTCTCTCCCCTCTCTGTATCTTTCTGTTTCTCTGTCTCTTTCTCTCTCTCTCTGTTTCTGTGTGTGTTTCTCTCTTCTTCCCCTGTGTGTGTGTGTGTGTGTGTGTGTGTGTGTGTGTGTGTACTTGAGTCATCCATTTATCTATGCAGATTATTGGGTTATTAGCCTTGCTAGTCTATTGGGGTTGCATTTACAGTCTCACACATGCAAGAAAGCACCAAACCATAGAACTGTATTTCCAGTCTCACCCTATTTTCTCAGTTTGCCATCCATAATCAGGAGAGACCAAAGACCTGAAGCTCAAGCTTAGGCACATTTGCTTGATGCTCTGATTCTAACAAGAGCTAGCTGCCTTCGAGAGACAGACTTCCCCACTTTCCTCACGAGGCTGCCTTAGGCTCCTTCACATGCCTGGAACTCTCATCTCCAAGCTCCCATGCATGCTGTTCTTCATTCCCAGAGACTTCTGTCTGCCTCAGCATCTGCGACCCCTCCCCCATGTAGCCATCCCCAAACTTTCCAGCCTTTTCTACTCTGGGATTCCCAGGACTACAGTCCAGATCCCAGCTTGGGACTGGAGGTCTGTTTCATGAATCCTTAGTCCTGACCTATCTGGGAGGCAGCTCCTGGCAGCAGGTCTGGTTTTCAGAAAACTCTTTAACGCATGAAGGTCAAGTCCAACCAGAGCAGGTGAGTGCTCTATGATCTCATTCTGGCTGCAAGAATTTAAGAGGCATGCACTAAATATATGAGAAAGTGTTCAACATCATTAGCCATCCAGAAAATGCAAATTAAAACTACATAGAGTCCTTCTCACTTCATTCAGAATGGTTATCATAAAAATAAATCAAACAACAAAGGATTCTGGTGAGAATGTGTGTGTGGGGTGGGGTGGGGGATTTATACACTGTGGGTGGGAATTTAAATTAGTGTAGTCACTATAGAGGCTCCTCAATTAGAAATAGAACCACCAGATGATACTATATAGTACTCCTGGGCATATAAGACAGCATGCAAGAAAAATTCCCACACATCCATGTTTATTATGGCCAGGTCATGGAACCACCCTAGGTACCCAGCAACAGATGAATGGATAAAAAGAAGCTGGCACTGATATACATGCTGCTTTACTCATCTATAATAAAGAATGAAATTGTGTAATTTTTAGAAAAAGGGGATAGAACTGGAGATTATAATGTTATGTGAATTATGTGGTTCATAACGACAAGTATGGCATATTTCCTCTTACATATAAAAGGTAAATTTGGAAAAAAACCCAGTAAATCATGAAAGCATAAGGGAGACCATTTGGGAAGGGGAAGAGAACCAGGGGAGGAAAGGAGGAAGGGATAGGGGCAAGAGCCAGTGATGGAGGGGAGAGGATGTAGGTGGCATTCTTATATGTAAAATGTCATAAGGAATATACACTAGCTAAAAATAGGCTTAAGAGACATCCCCAGGATTACACAGCAGGAAGAAATAAGTAGGAAATAAATTTGAATATTATGACATAGTTCCCTGGTTACCCTCTAGTGTCCTTGTCCATATATATTGCACAGTGGTAGGCTTAGGAGGAGCTGAAGAAGGAAGTGATCCCGAGTGTAGGCTGCCCCAGAGATGGATTGAAGAGGGAAGCCTGCCTCATAAACTTTAAGTGAGTGTAGTATGTGTGGTGGTTTGAAAGAAAATGGCTCCTAAAAGGAGTGGCATTGTTAGGAGGTGTGGCTTTGTTGGAGGAAGTCTGTCACTGTGGGGATGAGCTTTGAGGTTTTCTTCTCAGTGTGACAGTCAGTCCACTTCCTGTTGCCTCTGAGTCAAATGTAGCATTCCCAGCTCCAGTATCCCATCTGCCTACATGATGATAATGGACCAAACTTTGCAACTGTAAGCAAGATACCCAATTAAATGTTTTCATTTATAAGAGTTGCCATGGTCATAGTGTCTCTTCACAACAATAGAAACCCTAACCAAGGCAGCATATCTAATTGGAACTGCTGATGCTGGCTGTTATGGCATGTGTGTGTGTGCGCATGCGTGCATGTGTGAGTCTCTCTCTCTCTCTCTCTCTCTCTCTCTCTCTCTCTCTCTCTCTCTGTGTGTGTGTGTGTGTGTGTGTGTGTTTGTATCTTTGTCTAAAGCCCCTCTCTGATAACTCCATTGCATGCTTCTGCCACCCAGTGCTGTCCCTCCCACATTTTAACTCAAAGAATTTATTTTTCTTTGTTTTTTCCCCCTGAAGGCTCTGAGATGACTTACAAAAAAACATTCAATAAAGTCATAATAAAATATGAATAAGAACAACAAGGGAAGACATTGTTCACATGAGGATGATGCATTTCCTATATCCCATGACCCTTCTGAACCATGCTTCCCTCCACTTCTCAATCCCTGGGTACAGAGATGTCTCACAGTCACGTGTCCTAAGTAAACCACAGCAGTGTGTGCCCTCTGAGACTTCAATGTAAAGATACAAGCTTCCCTAGGCCCCCTTGAGCATGTATGATCAGTAGGTTCCTTCCCAATCAAAGCCACTAATTTGGAAGGCGAGTCACTGTCAGGTTTTCCTAACACTCTCATCTCCCCTTCTTGATCAGCCTCCTCCTGATGAGATGGCTCTGCCTGCTCTCTTTAATCTGGTGGCTTTGCAAGCACGATGAGAATGTTATACCAAAAGCACTGAGGCATGTGCTAGGAGCTCCATGCCGGGCACTAGAGTCTGGGTTGCATAGCCATGGGGGCACTAGTCTACCACATTATCACAGATGAGCTTATCTGGAAGCCACTTTTCCTCCTGGAACCCTGCAGAAGGATGAGGATACTAAATTATGAAGATGTCAAGTTATACTTGGTAGATGGCTATGAGGTATGGGAGCCTGGAAGGAACTGGCCTAGGTGGTTTGCTAGCATGTATGAGATTATGAAGGGCACTGCACATCAGTGGACTTGGCCATTAGATGTTCTGGTGGATGCTCTGTCTGTTATTTCTTGGAGGATGTGGATTGGGAAATCCCAAGGGCCAAGGTCAGCTTCAGCTTTGTTCTTAATTGCTCCATGGAGTTTGACATACTCAACCTTCAGGCATTTGGAGTAGGACTGAGATATTTGAACTTGATTCATGTGGCATTTGAAAAGGATTCAGCCTCTCTGGGAACCTTCCCTCTCTTTCTTACCTTAGGTGGATAATGTGTAAACAGCAGAAAGCTTTTCCATAGCTCTGGAAGCTGGGCAGTCCAAGATCAAGGCACCAATGATTTGGTTTCAATTGAGGACCCTGGCTCTAGCTCAGCCTTGGGGTGCATCTTCTTCAGGGAACAGGTGGAAGAGTAGAAGGGGTAGACAGGATTTGCTCTCTGAAGCCTTCTCAATAGGCTATTAATCCCACTCTTGAGGCC
The DNA here is from genome assembly GCA_030556225.1 of Cricetiscus sungorus. Lineage (NCBI taxonomy): Eukaryota > Metazoa > Chordata > Mammalia > Rodentia > Cricetidae > Cricetiscus > Cricetiscus sungorus. Next base: position 41,482,128 of record JANBXA010000729.1, on the reverse strand, counting down.
AAGCCTCTTACCACTGCCACACTGACAGTCAAGTTTCAGCTCCCAGGGGACTTTTAGACTACAGCAGATCTGAAACAAACTACCTTTGAATTTTCTTCAGGGTCAAAAGGCATGGACAGAACTAACCCTGGATGATCTGGAATCTATCTGTCAAGAGCTTAGCTTTTACTGTGTGTCAACAAACATGTAAACAGGACTATCCTACAATGGAAGAACTTGACCACAGTGAATCTGAGAGGTGACACTTGGTCAGACCAGAGTGGGCAATAGTGGTGGATGGTGTTTAAGGACAGGTAGGAAGTTCCATTGTGTGGGCAGGGAACGGTCCTCCTAGACCTCTGAAACAGCATGAGAGAAGGCCAGAGCCATCAGATGGCTGGGCATGATGAGGGAATGCCAGTGTGAAGGTAATGAGAAAGATACATTTCTGAATTCAGAGAGGAGACTGGATGAGTACCAAAGGGTGAGGTCATACCAGGCATAGATTACCAAAGCCAGGGACACATGGGTTTTGTCTCTCTCAGCCTCTTTTGGCTCTACCCTAACCCTAATAATCTGGTCACCCCTCTGGGCTCTGATACCCAGAAGGTATCAGATGCTGGCTAGTTAGAATGCTTCTTGTCTTAATCCACACAGGGGACCTTGCCATGCTCCTGCTTAAGACCTATCAATGGCTCTGTACTCCCTCATGATTGAGACACTTCCTATTTGATCTTCAAGACCCTGTGTCTTCTAATCTCCACTCCTCACACACTCTTCTCCACCCTCCTTTCCTGATCCCTTCATGAATATCCTTTGTAGCTTAGTTCAGGTGTTGCCTCCCCAAGAAGCACTCCCTGATTTCTTTCTGAGTCCCATGGGCTCCCGTAATTCCCCATCTTAGCACATTTTCCTCTCCTCTTTGTCTGTCTCCCCCAGTGAGCTGGCAGCAGCCCCAGGTAGGGATGGGCCTGTCCTTCTCCACTATACTTTGGTATCTGGCAGTGCCTGGCACTTAGTAGGTGCCCATAAATCTCTCTGTATGAATAACTGATTGAGTGAATCATTGCAGATTGCCTGTTTCCCCCTGGACCTCTGCTTCCACCTGGATCCCAGCTGGCACACTGCACACACTCTTTGATGCTTTAGAGATCCCTGAACTAAGATTTTTTCCGCTTAGATTCAGCACAGATTTTATTCTGTGTGTCCCTGTTTCTGGCTTTTCATTTTCACCGCCCATCACACAAAAGCACTCCACTTTCCCACATCCGGGAGCCCACCCACTCCATTTCTGATGCTGGAGACCCTCAGATTCTTCAATAGGAGGACTTTTCATCTTTGCAGGCACATCCCTCTTAAAAAATGCCTTTCAAAGCCACTTGAAAGCCTAGAAGGTTTGGCTTTGATGTCTGTGTTAGCTTCACTGCAGGGGACAGGCCAGCTTACTCAGGTCCCCTGGGGCCTGGGGATAGGGAGGCAGGGCCCTTATGGGATCCTGGGAAGGTATGGAGGGGACAGAGCCAATAGCTAGCACTGAAAGTGACAAGGGAACTCTTCCCTGCTCTTCCTAAGCTCCATTTTAGATAACCTCAGCGAGCAGGTTCTGTGTCCCCATCTCAGGACCTTGCCTTAAGTGTCTAGTGTTGGAATTTCCTGCCTTTGGTCTCAGGTCCCTCAATGTTGACTCTATTGTCGTAACTAACAACTGGCAGAGGCTCTGGGGTGGGAAGCAGCTATGAAGGCCAATTTTAGAGAGGCCATCCTTCAGAGGCATTCACCGGCCTCAGCTGTATCTGAACAGCCCACTTGTTCAGCTTTGACCAGCCCATCATCTCATACTCATACTGGGGTCTCTCCTGGCCTCTCCATAGATGAGCTTCTCTAGCTCAGGGTCCATTTGCAGGAAACACCCTGCAACACTCTCTTCTCTCTGAGGTATCAAAGCCTCTGGTCCTGCCATCGGGAAGAACTGTTGAGAAGGCCTGGCAACCCAGATAGCCCTCCTCTGCTACTGGTCCCAGCCCCTTTCTTTCTCTCTGCCTGCTTCCTGTAGGGCCTGAGCTGGATCATCATGGCAGCTTGGAGTGCTGGCTGAGCTCTTTAAAGTTCCTTTCAGAGCTCTTTAAAGTCCCTATTATAGCCGTTCTGGATTTTGCAGGAGAAGCAGGCAAGGCAGAGTGAGACATGACTTGCTACCATGGCTTGTTACAAGTGAGTCCTGCTTGTGACAGACATCTGACAACAGCCACAGTGGGCTGCAGCTTGGCTATCAGGTCTAAAGGAAGCACCCTGCTTTCTATAGCCGTCTGTGAGGGATGTCAGCAAAACAAGATGGATGCCCATCCTCTTCCTGTTCAGACATGGATGTGGGAATTACAGAAGTGACCTGGCTAGCTTTACATCAACTTGACACAATCTAGAGTCATTAGAGAGGAGGGAGTCTCAGTTGAGAAAACACCTCCATAAGATCAGGCTAGAGAGAAGCCTGTAGGACATTTTCTTAATGCATAATTAATGTGGGAGGGCTTAGTCCATTGTGGATAGAGCCATCCCTGGGCAGGTGGTCTTGGATTCTACAAGAAAGCGACTGAGCAACCCTTGGGGTACAAGCCAGTGTGCACCCCACTCAGGCAGTGCTGATTTTTGTGCCCCACACCATTTCTCAAAGTCTCCTGTAGCCATTAGTACTTGATTCTGTCACTGTGTTCTGATGCAACTTAGTGACCCAAACCATAAAGTACCGCCTGCAGTTTCTGCAGATCTAAGCCAATGTCAGTGTGCTGCAGGTGGGGAGTGGGGGTGTCTTTTTCTTGTTTTTCATTGGGTGTCTTTCTTCCTCAGCTTGTGGCTTCTCTCCATCTCCAAAGCCAGTAATACAGTTATGTCTTTCTCACACCCTCAAGCCCTCTTCTCTCCCTACTAAGGCATTTCAGGAGAACTCTCATAACTAGATGATCACTAGTCTTGATCCCATCTGCAATTTTGATTCCCCTTTTCCAGTTAATATCACTTAGATATGGGTCCTGAGGATTAGGAGGTGGCCATGGGGACATTCTTGTGCCACATTACCTCTGTGGTGGCTACTCTAGTAGCCCAGTTTTTCTGGATGTTTCCCCGGAATCAATTTGCCTAAGTTCTTACTGGTGATCTCTTGGGTAAGCAATTTGCACTCGAACCCTTGTCTCCGGGTCATGTTCTGGGACACACCCTTGGGGGATGGATCCAATTCACATGCCCAGCAAATATGTGTGAAAGACACCATAAAAATGAATAATCATGGGCTCCAAGGCAAGTCAGGAAGCTGTGTTTCCATTGGACATGGCCCTGTGAGTCCTGGATGGGCAAGAAGCTGTCCCACCTAGCAGAAGGGAATCCAAAGGAGACTTGGTCATCTTCTACTGCACATCTTTCCCAGACCCTGCCATGTAACACATATGATTGCGCTAATAAATGCTTCCTCATTCGTCCCACTTAGCAAATTTCAATGATAAGTAATTGCTTGAATCAAAGTTATTAATTGGGTCCTCAATATACTTCAGAGTTGAAGTTGGCTTTGATTAGTCCCCATCATTATTAAAATTGAAACGTTTTTCATCGGCTGGTGATTTTCCTCCATAGTTTAGTCACCATTGGATACAGACTCCATTCTGCACCCTTCCAAACTTGGACTCACCCCCTTTCTCTCTTTCAGCCCTCCTTGCTAGAGTCAGGCAACCAGTAGCTGGTGGGGCAACTCTCCTGGTCATTTAAAAATAAAACTCAGAAGAGCTTCAAGTCAGAAATAACAATTCCATTTTGCCTGTTAACATTTAGCATAGTTGCCCCGAATTGCACTGCTATTATATGACTGAAGGGCTCCATGAAAAAATTCAGAATATGGCAGATAAATCTTAGGTCTCCATCTCTGTAAATCCTAATCTCCTTTCTTCTTCCCAGCGGTGTCCTCTATAATGAGTTTGATGTATTCAGCTCTGAAAAAAAAATAAAAGAAAAGAAAAAGAAAAAAAAAAAAAACCATTCATAGGCACTCACATATCCATAGGCAACAATGACATCCCCGTGTGTTTTCCGGCTCACAAGTGGCATTATGCTATTCACTTCACTTTGCAACTTGCTTTATCTCATTTGACAATGCCATTTCTGGGTCTATGTCCAAATTGGAAATTCTAGTTGATTAAAAAACAACAAACAAAAACAAAAAACAAAACAAAATAAAAAAACTACAGAGTTCTATATTAAAGAAAAATTCATCCTGTTAATGGACGTGCAGGCTAGTTTCCAATCCCCTTTGCTCTGTAAACCAAGGCTGCAGGGAGCACCTTTCTGTATGTGCCATTGTGTTTATATATGAAGGGTCTCCAGAGATCACAGGCAGAGAAAACAAATGGATATTGCCATGGGATGGTATTGGAAGTTGGAAAGGAAGGCACTGTTCTGAGAGACTGTGACAACTGTACCCCACTTGCAGCCTGTGAGTAATTTGCTTTCCCTATGCTCTCATCTTCACTTGGTAGTGCCTGACTTTTGCCCTGAGAAGACACTATATCTACTTTGAAACCAGGTTAGTTTCTAGAAGGCTCTCTGTTCTATTACTCCTACTTCTCCCCAGCTGCTTATGGGAGGAGACAATTGGCTCGGGAGGCATATCAGTATAAGCTATGGTGAGTTGGGGTACAGGACTGCAGGGTAGGGTCAGGGTGTAGAATAGTGATGCAGGAGGCCATGAGGAAGGGGTGAAATACAGGGTTGGGCTTGCATTGAGCCTATAGCACAGGAATTCAGAGCTGGGAAGGCAGGAATCAAACAGGAGGACTTTGATGGGTGCACTGGTGTTGGCTGGCTCTCCTGGGACTACAGAATGGAGTATGAGTGGGTGTGGTTCTGGGGTCCAGAAGTAGGGCAGATGTGAGTACAAGTGAATGAAGTGAAGGCTAGACCCTGGGTACTTTCTGTTGGCTGTGTCTGGAACAGTGGCAATAGCATGGTGTGCACAGATGCAGTGTTGAGCAGGTGACATTGTTGTGGGGAGCCCAGCAATATTGAGTAAAATGTCTGTGGGACTGACACAGCCCCCATTTCATCCCAATCAGGGACCTCTGGGCAGAGTCATGGGGGGGCGTAGCACCACTCAGAATTCTAGACCTTCCCAAAGAAGAGTCATGGTGGCACTGGTGACCATTTTGCAGGAAAAAAACTCGGGTAGGAGAGTTTCTTACTTGAGAGAAGTGAGTCCTGGGGTCTTTCCTGTTGGCCTGTCCCCTTTGCAGTGAACCAGGGGGAGCACTTGGCAGGAGAAGCCTTCGTGATTGGCAAAGAGATGCCCAGCTTCACCCACTTCCTTCTACTCTCCCTGCCTACTCTGGTCTACCCTAGGTTTAGCCCTGGCTTGGTAAGGGTGTGGAGAAGAGGTTGCCTGTATGTGTGAGGGTGGATGTTTCTCTGAAAGTGATCACTTACAGAGAGGGTGTCAATCTAGCAGGCTGGCTACAGGGGAAGGAAATTGTGGTGAGAGGGGACAGCATACATTATAGTATGGAGGAGCAAGGGAGCTTGGGGAGCTTCAAAACAATTCTGACCAGAAATGCACATTGCAGCAGAGAGGTGGGGATTCTGAGAAGTGGCCATCATTAAGGGAAAATGGAGGCACGGGTTATTTGCCAAACTGAATTGATTTTGAAAGCAATAGAAAACTTAAATCATTAAGTAGGGTGTGCATGGTTAGATTATCAGTCTCAGTACCTTATCCTGGAGACTGGAGATGAGAGAATTGCATACTGATGGCGATAACTTGGCACTTGGTTTTGATGAAAAGATTCACATGTACTATTGTAATTTTGCAATCTTTCCTAAGAGAAAGGTGTATCAGACAGCTATGGTCATCTAATTTACATAGCTGCAGTCCACCCAGAGCATCTTGCTTCTGGGCATAGAGCTGGGCCCAGGGTCTTAGGAAGAGCATGTTTTGAGAAGAACAAGAACAACCCCCCCCACTGGCCCCACGTGGCACCAAGCATTGCTGAGGCAGAATAGTTCATTTTATAGATGTCTACTTCTGAGATATTATTTATCTAGTTAACAAACACAACACATGCTAGCTCCAGCCCCGGCTCTATCAGTTATATGTCTTAGAAGGAACAGCTTGGAGGACATCCTGGATAAAGGTGAGTGTGTGACCTTGGATGGTCAGTCTTGAGCCGGACCCTGCTGTGCTCTGAAAGCACCCATTACTGCTCATGATGGCTCATGATCCATTAGAAGTGAGTCTGGGGTGACCCAACCAGCTTAGTCATTTCAGCAGCGGTGGGGGTAAAACAATACCCTCTCCCCACCATCTCTGCAAGGCTGGCCTGGGTGAAACTGACCCCCTCCCTCATGATGTCAGAGGCCATTTTAACCTGTAGCTTTGTTTTCCAAACATGCTTAGAGCCCCGTTGAAGAAGAGCTATCTGTTTAATAGGAGTCTGGGGAAAGGTTCTTGTTATCAAAACACCCACACAACCAAACCGTGGAGGAGTTCCTGTTGCCCGAACCAGCCTGAGGCCCGGGAGGGGAGAAGAGATAGGATCTTCTTTATTAAAGAAAACAAGATTTTCCCTTGCTGCCTGGCTGCTGGAGCAGATGCTCTGAAGATTGGCGGAGTCCCAGAGCACAGGGGTGCCTGAAGTACAGACGGTAGCCACCGATTTGCGCATGCTCACTGAGTGTTCTGCAACCATGAATGGAGGATCTCATCCAATCTCCTATTAGCCTTCTCTGGTAGGTATTAAAATGCCTCCTCCGCACTTCTGATAATATTCCAGGCTTTGTCCTGCCCCCTAGCTTCCCCGGTGCGTCTGTGTGCACGTGAATGTTTCTTTGGCTCTCTGGTCTCACCTGCTATGATAGGACCCTTTAAAAACGGGGATAAAGTCACTGGGACTTTTCCCCTTTCATTCTCTCTTCCATCTTCTTCCTGCTCCTGGTCTGCTTGTTGGTGTCCTCAGATTGTAGGCCCTGGGGCATTCACCTAGAAATGCAGTGGCTTTGCTCAGAGTTCTCTCCTGGTGTCCCCAGGTCCTGCTCTCTAAGGTCTGATTCCTTAAAATCTTTTCTGGTCATCTCTGGTTCATTGTGCTGCAATTTGCGTGTGGATAATCTACTCTTTGCTGTGAGCAAGGGAGGGAACAATGTGAGCAAGGAAGGGTTAATGCTTCCTCGATGTTTAAGTAGATACGGTCCATCACAGCAGGCAGGCAAGGCTCTGCATCCAGAGGGTGCAATGCTGGTGGTCAAGTTGTGTCAACGGTCAGAAACCAGGGAGATGAGAGCTAGTGCTTATCATTTTTTTCCTTTTCATTTAGCCCAGCCTGTGGAATGGTGCCACTCACATTCACAGTCCATCTTCACCCTTGGATAAACTTCTCCAGATATGCCTTTACAGACTCACCTGCAAGTGTGTCTCCTAGGAGATTCTTGGGGTTAAGTCTTCTTCTGGAGTTAGTTCTCTCTCTCTCTCTCTCTCTCTCTCTCTCTCTCTCTCTCTCTCTCTCTCTCTCTCTCTCTCTCTCTGTTTTACATGTACACCAGTGTGTGTTTAATGTTAGGTGTTTTCCTTGACCACTTACTATTTGATATAGGGTTCCCATTGAACTTGGAACTGGCCAATCCAGCCAGTGAGCCACAGGGTCTTCTCGTCTCCCTGACACTCTCACCCTTTAGTGTTGGGGTTACAAACATGTAACACCACACCAGGCTTTTTACATGGGTACTAGGGATTCAAGTGTAGGTTCTTGCATACTCCACCCACTGAGCAATTCCCCCTGGCCTGTTATTTTTTGTGTATAGAGTACGATAAGCTTATGATAAATTGTTTAGCTTAGAGCAGAGTGCCACATACTGGAAGACTTTTTTGGATGCAGGAGTTCAAGAATGAAGTGCAACCAGGGCTGGTTTCCAGTTAGGCCTCTCTTCCTGGCTTGTAGACTGATTCTTTATTCTTACTGTATCCTCATCTACCTTTTCTTTGTATATGTGCAGAGAGAGAGAGAGAGAGAGAGAGAGAGAGAGAGAGAGAGAGAGAGAGAGAGAGAATAAGGAGGAAGAGGAAAAGGAGGTAGAGAATGTATGCTGATATTTCTTTCTGTTCATATATGGACAGTAGTACTATTACTTTAGGGTGACTAATTTTATTCTTTTTACCCCTTTCAAGTCCTATCTCCAGTTGGGAAGTAGGGACATAGGAATTTAGGACTTCAATATTCAGAGTTAGATTTCAACAGATGAGTTTTGGGAGGACACATTTCTGGACTTTCTATTTTATTCTACTAGTCTATATGGTCTTCAACCAATTGGAGCTTTGTAATGTTTTCACATTAGAGAGTCCGAATTTTCTAATGCTGTTTTTCAAATGTTGGCTATTGGAGAGTTTATTTTAGATTTCATGCACATTTTAAGATGGAATTTTTCTGTTGGTACTGGGATTTTGATGGGGATTACATTGCTTTGTATTATTGTTATTTTTAATTGTCTTCTGTCAAAGTGTGTTAGTGTACAAGGTGATGGCTTTATTTTCCACATGTGTAAACTGTATTTTGCTCATCTTTCCTCCTGCTGTTCTCTTTGCATCCTTTCCCTTTCTGTTCCTCTGTTAAACACTCTCCCTTATGTTATCTGGATGATTCCCAGCTCCACGGATTTTCTTTGTTATGATATAATTCTCTTCTTCCTTATAACTGAGTAAAACTCCATTGAGTAGATACACATTTTCTTCAACACCTTATCTGTTAAATTGCGGACTCAACGATATAAAAATTTCAAATCCATGAATGTGAGATGTTTATATTTTCAAATGGCTTCATGTGGTGGGTGGCCTTTGCTTCACTTGGATGATTTCATGTGGCCTTTTCCCTGCATCCCCTGGTCAGCCCTAGTGGAATTAACACTCTGTTTTTATTTATATAGGAACATTTTAACTCTCTCCTTAGTTTTGAAAGGCAGTTTTTCCAGATCTGGTGGTTTGAATGTGTCTCCCCATTGCCTTACACCTCACGAGGTCACTGCTGAAAAACCTGCTGATAGCTATAGAAGCTTCCTTGTATGTGATGAATTGTTCTTTCCTTTGATGTGTTTAAGATCTTCTCTTTATCTTTGACTCTTATAGTTTGATTATAGAGTGTCTGGTTGTAGGCCTCTATGTAGGTCATTGAGTTTCAATTTATTTAACTCTATCCTCAGATTTACGGAGTTTGGGCCATTAGCTCTTCATGTGTTTTAGCCCCCACCTCTCTTTTTAACTTTTAAATTTCTATAATATATGTATTGGTATTGTGGAGCTTGGTGAAGCCTCAAAGCCTCATAGCTCATCTCAGTTTCCTTCATTCTCTTTCTTTTCCCCTCTCTTCTAATTCCAAATTCACAGTCTTCAGGAGAGTTGAGTCTCTGCCTGCTTTAACCTGCTGTTGAACTATTTAACTATAAATGATATTTAGTGCTTAAAAATTCATTTATGGCATTCTTTCAGCTCAAAATGTCTTTGAGATCATTTTGTTGGATATCATTTTGTTGTTCATGTATCATCCTGATTTTCTTTAGTTGTCTATGTTCTTTTCCAGCGTTTTGAGAATTTAGCATGGTTGTTTTGACTTCTCTGTCATAAGTTCAGCCATCTGTATTGTTTTAGGGCTGGTTTCTGGAGTTTTATTTACACACTGTTTGCCATGCGTATGTCTTTATTAAGTGTCTTGGGAGCCTTTGCTGTTATTTGAGCATCTAAAAAAAACAACCTCCTGTCTTCATGCTTAGGGACTGGTTCTTGTGCAGATGGAAGCTTCTATCAGTAAGCCTAGACAGAGTTCTGAAACCTCTGAAACCTTTCCCAGAAACATGTCTGTTCTGGGATGTGGAGGGACCTGCTGGACCTTTTCCTTTCAGGAGATGCCTCTCTACTGCCCACTGGTGTCTGAGTGTGGAATTTCAGAATCTTTGCCTTGTGTTTCATGGATGCAATGGCTTCCTATCAGTGCTTAGGTCTGGAGAGAAACCCATGCAGCTCCCAGAGAGGATAAAATATTGAGTGCATGGCTCATTCATTTGTTTTATCTTGAGGAGGAGTCCTTGTATAGGAGATTTTCTTCTTGGTTTTGTCATGCTGTACTGGGCCCAGGATTATTTTAATAAATAAACAGTATACCAGTTGGTGACACTGTGAAATATTTGTAGGTATCTTTCTTTATGTAGTCAAGAGAGGCTAAGCATATACAGCATATACACAGTTGTAGGCAACTTGACTCTGAGCTTCACAAGGCCAAGGAAGACAGCACAGCCCCCCCCCTTTTTACAGCTGAACTTCACAAGGCCATGGAAGACAGCACAGCCCCCCCCCCATTTTACAGCTGAGCTTCACAAGGCCATGGAAGACAGCACAGCCTCCCAATCCTTCTAGCTTCAGCTCTGTTTCAGTTTTCTCCCATTGCTTTTCTTGCACTAACCTTCCGGTCTTTCTACACATTTTAGATAGTTTTTGTTAGTCCCATTTTTGCAGATGAGGAAAGTGAGGCCCAGGGATCCTATCATGTCCTATGTTACAAGCAGTTGGAGATGTCTACTTTACTGCAGAGTTTTTCTTTCTTTCTTTCTTTCTTTCTTTCTTTCTTTCTTTCTTTCTGCCTTCCTTCCTTCCTTCCTTCCTTCCTTCCTTCCTTCCTTCCTTCCTTCCTTCCTTTCTTTCCTCTGCCCATGAGACACTGAACAAAGAGACCCAGTCTTAATCGTATGTGTCATCTAGTCACTCCCGCCATTCCTGGCAGAGTCCAGGAAGTGTTTAGCACATAAACTGGCTCCAGATGTAACGAGTGAGTTGTAGGGCAGTAGCCTTGCTTGCTGTCCCCTGCTCTCTGGCCTGCCTTGGCTCCTTTGCTTGTATGTTTAACTTCTCCTTTTCCTTGGCTTATATTCTGGAGTCTGGGATAGGGCATGCATTTGAACCTGGGACAAACAAATAATGGAAGGATAAAACTGGACTCTAGGCTAGACAACAATTTAAACATACCAGGCAAGAATCCTCCCTTCCCCCTGACATTTGCTTCTACCTTTGGGAAAACTGTCACAGTATATTGGTTTTGTTACTCTATGTCTTTTTACTGCCATCCGCTGGAAGTTAATGGCAACACCTGAACTTCTGATCATGTCTTATAAAGATACCCCCATAGGCAGGGCAGACTCTAAACTGCTTGGCTGGGTGGCCATTCTAGAAGACCAATCTGGAACATCTGGAAGCATAGGCAACATTTATGGATCTTTTTTTCTCTTTGGGTTTAGACTACCTGGTTCTGTACAGCTTCTACAATCAGGGCTGGAGGTGGCTATTAATCCAATCTTTGAGCTCACCACACTGGGCCAGACTTTTCATGCCCTAGCACTTGGATGGAGCCTTGACTGAATGTAGGGTGTTGGGAGCATAGCATGAAGGGTCTTGTACCACAGATATTCAGGTAAACCAGGAATATTAAATATGCAGGATTTTCCTTCCAATGGGAAAGATGAAAATGAAACAAAACAAAAACAAAAACAAAGCAAAACAACAACAAAAAGCAAAAAACCCAAACCCATTCTTGCATCCAGAAAGTTAGGATTTGGAAGTGTTTAGCAGTCTGGTGATTTATGCTATTATGGCCAGGCCATAATGAGCTCCTCCAACCAGTACTGGAGGTGGCTAGTAATCTAAATGAGTCTTACAGCCAGGGGCTTCTCAAGCACCCACACCAGGATTGGAGATGCCTACTATTCTAAGTGATCCCTACATTATCTGTATAGCAGAGGCTCCCCAAGCTCTCACAACCATGACCAGAGGTGGATAATAGTTTAAATAATCTCTATGCTATCTGTATGATTGAGACCCTGCTAAACCTTTCCTTAGGCCAGTGACCTAGTATAGGTAGCCTATCTCTAGAACCCATCTTCTTGGAAGGAATGGCATGTACCCTGCATTGAGTTTCGATGTAATTATGTTTCCTTATGCACCAAGGAAAGTATCACACCAGGAAAATTTCCCCCAAATTATACTGTGTTTAAATTTGTTGGTAGTAAACCACCTGGGCTCAAACTGTCAAAGTCTTGATCCAGGTTGGCAAAGTCAATCTGAACCTAGTTTCCATTTTTTATCCCTCCCTAATGTGGCCACCTGTAGGGTCCCCCTCTTCTGGCACCCAGCATGGGGTCAACCTTACAATAGTTATTCATCCATCCAGTCACTTGCTAATTTACAAACTAACCAGGTAATTGTTGTCTCTCTACAAGACCATTGTTACTGTGGACTCTGAAGGATCAATGGGGCTACAGGGGGACAAATGCCTGGGATGCAGCAGGGACCTCTATGATCTTCTCATGCCAAGCCTTCACCACCTCTGATATCAGCCCTCTGTGCCACCTGGTGACCTGTCAGCTCAGGCTCACCTTGCCCTCTCAGCATCTGTGACAGGAACCTGCTGTTTTCCTGTCCTGAGCCTGTCCCCATCCAGGGTCCCTCTTAGTCCATGTAAATTTGGCCACATGAGTCAATTGTTAAGATGCACCCAGGATTTGTTTTAACAAGATATGGTGAGAGACATCTAAAAATGGAACTGATTGTTACAAAGGAAGGCATTTACATTCGGAGATCTCTAGGCACAGAACAGATAGATTCTGGAAATGCCAGGACTGATCTGGGGGCCAGAGAGGCAAGGGAGAAGGGTGGAAGGGGTGGGGAAGGCTTGTGGATGCACTGTTAGCTAAAGATGGGATAGTTTGAAGACAAATTGGAGTCTCTGGCTCTGGGAGGGGGGTTATTGCTTGGTGTGAGAAAGGAGTGTGGGTTGTGGGTTGGTTGGTCTGTGTATCAAAGGGCCATGGCTTCACTACCTCCAGAAATCAACTAGCCCTCAGAGGGACAGTGTTTCCTGAGTCAAGGCCTCAAATGTTAGAGCATACAGAACACAGAAAGTAGAAAAAGAGTCCACATAAGGCACCGCCCCTCCTCCCAAAGCTACTGGAGCCCGAGGAGCCTGGGTCTGGTGGGGAAATGCTCTAGTCTCCTGTCCTTCAGGGAACTCTTCCTGAGCCTTCCTTCCTGTAGCCTACACTGGCTACTGTCAAATGCTTTGAAGACTTTTTTCTTCCTTCTGTAACCCCCCCCCCCTTAGGCCTTGACTCTTGTTTCCTGAGGCTCTACTTGTACCCTCAGCTTATACCTGCTGGGGACATATATAAGCTACCTGTCCCCTGTAGCTTTGGAGATTTGGAACCCTCCCTCCCTCCTTCTTTCTCTAATGTGTAAATGTCTTACCTTCATACATGTATGTGTGCCACATGTGTGCCTGGTGTCCTCATCAGATCCCCTCGTGTTAAAGTTTCAGAGGGTTGTGAGCTACTGCTTGGGTGCTGGGAACTGAACATGGGTCCTCTGCAAGAACAAATGCTTTTAACTACCGAGCCATCTCTCAGCCCCAGACTTGGAGCTTTGCACAGGACTCAGGACAGCTCCCTTGAGAAAGATGAAGAGTGTTGATTATTGTGTGTAAGGGCTGGGTGCAGAGCTGCTCAAGCAGGGGGAGCTTCAGTGTGGAGACCCCGGGTCTAGAAGGAGAAACAGTCCATTCCAATAATTCAGAGGATTCCTGTTCCTGCCAGCTTCAAAGTCTTTCTGTCCTCACTGCTTCACAGAAACAAGATTTCCAGAATGCTTTGCAACAAGACCTAGCCACTTGTCACAAATGAGGGAGAGCACATTCAAGTGTGATCATATGCCTATTCACTTTTAATGCATGTGAAGGTAAGTGAATTCCCATATAGTCAAGGATAGAAACGCACAAGTAATTTGATTTTAGATGCAAACGTTTGACCTTGTTCCACAGGGTAGCGGCAAACAGTCTCTTTTGCCCTCCATTCTTTCAAGAGTTTCCAGAAATTCATCCCTTTCGTTTACCTGGGGCTGTCACAGAGGGAGTTTTCCCTGGATTCCCAGACCACCAGTTGGAGAAGGGCATCCCAGATCCTGGTCAGTTTACTGTGGTAAGCCCAGCTGGAGCTCTGACTTCATGTCCAGATCATGGATGCGAGCCTTGGAAAAGCCAAAGACTCAACAATGTTCTGCCTTCGCGGGCAAGCTGCAGTCTAAGGTCTTTGGTGCTGGTGGTGCTGCCGTGTCTTAGAAGTGGGTTTTGTTTTCTTTAATTCTCTTTTGCATCAGGAATTTTGTGTTTAAATCCTGTCATGATAGGACTGGGCAATTCCTTAACTTGTTATCTCATCCGCATAGGAATGCTACTGAGCCTGACCCCAGCAACAGTAAGAGGCCTCGTGCCACCTGTCTGGCGCTTTTCTGACTCACTCTAGGGGTGGAGTAAAGTGTCTGAGGCTGCAGCTATGTCTGCCTGTGTTGCCTGTTAAGTGTATTCTTTGCGCAAGGATTCCAGACGCCGCCAGGGGGCGCTGTGGCCACGCGGCCGTCTGTTAGCCTTCTCAGCCTGCTGAACTTATTCTCCCTGCTGCACCCCTTGGAGCCCCGACTATGAACCGCAGGTTGGGCTCCATGTGCACAAAACAGCCCTGTCTGCCAATGCGTACCAACACAGGTGGGAACGCTGATGAGATTCGATTCGTTACCCGCCTGATCTCTGTGCATCTGGGCGCTGCCCACTACCTCGTGGCCACTCCTAAGTTCCATGTCGGGTTGTTTCTCTGCTTAGGTTCTCTGGGCCCTAGAACTTGGTGCCTAACTCAGTTAGGTCCCTTCAGTTATTCTGCCAGAGAAGGCTACTTCTTCTTCTCTTCCCTCCCCCCACTCCCACCCTTCTCCCTTTCCTGTAACCCCCCCCCCTTTTTTTTCTTTTACTTCTGGTAAGCTGAGGACTTAGTTCAAGTCTGGAGTCTTCTCTCCAGAGGAGACCTGTGCTTTAGAGCATGGATTTCCCACCCTGAGTCCCATTCTACAGTTGCTGCTGTCTACGAGGGTGGAACCTAGAAACCTCTTCCAACAGCCTTGCTTCCAGTCACCCCTCAACCCTATCCCAGGAGGGAACAGGATCTTGGGACTTCCAAGTTTCAACCAGAGTGGGTTGTTCCGAGAACCGCCTGAGACCTGCATGGTAATAGGGTAGAGATGAATTAAGTATACTTGCATAGGTGGCTTTGGAGCACTGATGTAAGCTGCCTCTGAGAGGTGGGTCCTGCCTAAGCTTACATTTTAACATTTCATCTCCTGCGATGCTGACCTTAGAGATCTGATGCACCCACCAGGTGCAGCGGGTTTGAGTCCCTGGATCCCAGGGAGGAAGGTCGGGAGCCTTAGAGAAGGGAGAGAGTTACTTTGCCGAGGCCTGGGGCAGACAGGTGGCAGGATCCCTTCTTCCCATTTTTAAAGAGCATAAGGGAAAGGCTCAGAAAAAAAATCTAAAGTGGCAAGGTTACGACAAAGTGGTGATGAGTAGTCTGGACAAGGGCCATTCTCCATCTCTGCCTGGGGGAGGCAGTAGTGAGCTACAGAAGGTTAGAGCCTCCCAAGGAGTGTCCTACCTGAGGGTGGGGTAACAGAAACGACCTGGAAGCCATGGCTGACTGGAAGGGGACCAGACACCAGAGCACAGACTGTGCCCTCTGCCACCCATCTATGGGATGCAGGACTTCCTTTGTTATCTGCCTCCTCCCAGAGTCCTCCTGAGGCACCTGTTATGACAGTGTTACCAGGAAGCTGACAAAGTAATGAGGATAATTTAGAAATGCTGAACTGGGGACCTACATATTCATATTTTTAAAGGCAGATATAAGAAAAAAAATGTAAAGGTTGTAAAAGCATGACTGTCCCCCGCCCCAACTCTGACCCTGGCCCCCCAGCGTCTTCCCCCAGGCAGGCAACAATCAGTAGGAGCTTCCTGCACAGCTTTCCACATACCCGTGCAGCTACAAACACATACGGCCATATGTCTCCTTTTTAAAAATACAGTGCATTATACAGGCTCTTCTACACCTTGCTTTGACCTAAAAATACAATTTAAAAATATATCCTCCAGACAGCTCAGTATCACCATCTGAGGCTGCTCTGTGTCTCCCTGAGTGGGTGAAGCCATGTCCCTGGGGAGAGCAGAGCCTTCACCTACTGGCTGACCATAGGGCAAGTTGCTTAGCGGTTCTGTGTACCAGATGCTCATTTAAAAAGCAACTATATTGATGTAGATAACAACTACATTAATGCTTGTTCCATGAGTCCATGAGAATTCAAGGTCATCAACAGTAAACAGTTGGTAGAGACCCCGGTATGCAGTAAGAGCTCAATGAGTGTTGGGTATTAACATCATCACACTTGAATTTGAGTGTTCTGCCCTGTTGTGGTTCATGGACTTTGAAGGCCTTCTTTATATCCTGGCTTTGCCTCTCATCAGCTGTGTGCCCTTGAAAAAAATGATTTTTTAGCCTCTCTGGTCCTTCCCAACTCATCTATAAAACTTGATTTTAGCCACTTACAAGGTGGTTGGGGGGCAGATGAGATAATGGAGAAAAAAGACTCTTGGAGCAGTGCCTAGCCTGTGACGGTAATGATAGTAATGTAAGAGATGGCAGCAGTAACTGCATTTTAAGCCCTTACTGTGAGCCCAGTCCAGTGTGGGATATAAGTGGCCTCTTGTGAGTCCTGGTAACCCTGTGCCATCTGTCTCTCAGATTTCTAAAGGCCACCTGTGTGTCTGACATGTTTGTGCTTCTCTATGGGGTAGCTACTATGTTATCCCTATTGTATAGCAAAAGGGTCAAATAGTTGGGAAGAGTTCAGTTTAGGAGCTGGGATGATGGCTCAGTAAGTAAGAGTACGTGCTGTATATACACAAGGACCTGAGTTTGAATTCCTAGTACCTACTTATAATCAAAAAGCCAGCTATGGCTGTGCTTGCCTGTAACCTCAGCATTGGAAGGCAGAGACAGGCTGATAGGTTCCCAGGGCCCCCTGCCCAACCAGCCTAGCAGAAATGGCAAATGTTTGGTGAGAAATTCTTCTCAAGATAATGATGAGAGCAATAGAGGAAGACACTGGACAACCTTTGTCTTCACATACACACATAACTGCACACGCACATCCATGCAACACATACACACACACACACACACACACACACACACACACACACACACACACCCGGGGGGGGGCGGCAGTATGAATGATTCTAGATCTGAAGATGTACCTTGTCATTTCCTGAGGTTCATAGAAACCTACTCCTGGGCCTTTCCATTCTCTTTCCCCTTCTCATTCTTGTCTCCTGTCATCTCCCATCCTGTCTTGTCCTGTCCTGTCCTCTACTCTCCACTCCTCTCTTCTCCTCTCCTGTCCCCACCTCTCTTCTACCCTTTCTTCTCTTCTCTCTGCATCCTAATTCCCTTTCCTTATATTCTGTTCTCCCTGACTTGTCAGACCCTGGACATGTCCATCGTCTGTGTGCATGGCCCCTAGTTATAGGAGCAGAAATCCATGAGCAGATCCTGCAGACATAGCCATCTATGCCCCTTCACAGCTCCTCTTGCATGCTGCGTGTGGCTGTGGGAAGTGGGTTCTGAAATTACCAAGACCTCTTAGTGTGCCCCATCTATGTGTAGTGCAAGTAGCCTATAGTGCTCAAAGCTTCCCTCTGTTATCTCAGATGTGGTTAGAGTAGGTCCTGACCACTCAAACATCTGTCTGAGGGAGGTAACAACTCTTCAGCTTCATTCAGCCTGGTGTATGTTTCTCTTCTGTTGCCTCTGGATGAAGCAGGCAGGCACTGGGGCTACCTCAGCAGCCAGGAGCTCTTCCTGGTTTGGGTTGTGCACACCCCTCTTGTAATAACACACTTGGCAGCCTGGCTCCTTTATCTGCATGTACTTTGCACACACCCCTCTGTAAACAATGTATTTGGCAACCCGAGATCCCACCTACATTGGATAACATACACCCCTCTCTGAACAACAGTGTGAGTTTTTCTGTATTCCCAAACAACCAAATTTAGGCAGTTTTTATTCAAACATTCCCAACAGATCAGGGTAAAAAAGGGCTGGATCAGACCTGAACTGCTTTTTGGTGCACATGCTTTAGGCAAACTCTGTCCTCAAAGTTAACTTCTAGGGAGGGAGAACCTCCTATTTGCCACCTTCTGCCTATGCGTGATTGGCCATGCATGTGATTAAAATTAGATGCATTATGGGAAGGGGTATGTGCAGTAGAAAATGATTATATGATCTAATCTCAAAAAGTAGAGAATCACTCAAACTACACCCCGTTGCAGCCAGCCTCTCCTTTCTTTAGACCCCATAAAAAGACTTCAGGCTGAAACCTGGGGCCTTTGAATACCCCCATTCTTGTGGCTCAATGTTCGATTGTAGCCTTTCCTTATCTTTTCTATTGGCTTGCTTGAAATGAATTTTCCTTGATACTTCTGCAAACCTGTGAGGTCTTTTATTTCAAATCTTTGAATAATATTATGTCAAGAATCCAACCTAAACCATTGGTGATATTTAATAGTTCTTAGCTGTGCAGCCTGGGTGGACATGGGCTGGTGACATCTGTGGTATAGATCCCTTGGGTTTGTTCCCAAAAGGCTCATGTCTTGGTAGCTTGGTCCCTGGGGTGGTGATCTGAGAAGTAGTGGGACCTTTAAGATGTGATCCACATTCTATCCCATTCTCCTGCTGTTATGATACCCTTTGCTATGAGGTTCTCATCTGAGCTGAGCCATGCCCTTGAATATCTGGTACTTTGAGCTGAATAGACCTCTTTCTTTCTAAAACTTAGCTTCCCTAAGGGATTTTTTTTTATAGCAACAGCAAATACACTAATACGATTGAGAAAATAGATAGGTATACCCAAAGCTCAAGTCTGACCATGTTTAGAAAGCAGTTTGCAAGGAACAGATTGCCACAACATGACTCAGCATGTCTGAGTGTTCAAACCCACAGTCCACCCCTGGAAGGGTTATGGGATCCAGTAAAAGGATCCAGTAAAACTGGATCCTGAGCTAGGTGAAGTCTCCTGTAGGAGTCAAACTTAGCCCATGAGACTATAGCAGCAGTGAGGCCGATGAGCACACCCAGTCTGTGCAACAGGGCCTGGACTGCAATCTATCTGGGGCTTTAACTGATGAGGTTGTGAAAGAATGTCTGCAGAGGTGTGGCCTGGGAGCCTGGTGGCACCAGTTGCTAGGTTTTCTAGCCCTGGCTGCCAGCATCCTTCCTGGCCAGCCCAGCGAACACACATCTGGATGCAATTGTCTGAAACTGTTGGTGTGGGGTGCAGGCTGGGGCTGAGACTTATGCTGTGCAGACCACACAGGGTCCTTGCTTTCTCTGATACTCAGCATGGGTCAGGAAGGCAGAGGAGAAGGAAAGAAAGGACCGTGGGTGGGACGGTGTGGGATGTGCCAGGCATGCCTCTTTCTTCTGACTTGTTGGCTTTCTGCAGCACATCAGAAAACCCGAAGGAGGAAGCGGGCTATACTCCAGCCACACTGTGTCTACATTGAGCAGATCTGCTGCACACATGTTTTTACTTCTAAAGTCATCAAAGGAGCTCAGGCCTGTGCAGAGTCCTAAAAATACACCCAAACTCTGTGTGTTTCTCTCTCCCCTCTGATTTCTTTTTCTCCTGGTGACTTCAACATTATCAGCAATTTGCTCTCTTTCTCTCGCCTCAGGCAGCAGTAGCACCTCATTCAAAAGTCTGCAGCAAATTTGCTGAGGTTTAGTGGGACAGGGGTGGGCAACACTGAGAGAAGTGAGTTGTTCTTTGGCACTAGAGAAAAGCCATCCCAGAGAGGAGCAGTGGCTTGTTTCAAGTCACACAACCAAGACTGAGCCTGACAGAATGTATTGCAGGAGACTTGGAGCTGGAGGCACACCCCATGAGCTGCTTATACCCTCAGTGGGGTCACTGGAACTGTGTTCTAGGTGGAATGGAGCCACAGCAAGGCAGATCATGCAGGCTTTATGGTGGGAGGCACCAGCTGGAAGAGAGGAAGTCTGGCCTGATTGACTGGACTCAGTTTACCATGTTCACTTGGCTGTAATGGACCTTCAGGTCACCATGTGGAAGCAGAAACACAATAGGTGATAGGAACAATGCTAACACTTGTGGCTTCCTGAACAATGAGTATGTATACCTCCATGGCTCATTGCATCTGATCTTCCAATTTCCTGCAGGCACTGGCGATTTTCAATTGAAGATAAGGAAACTGAGGCTCAGGCAGGTGAGTTGACTTATCTAGATTACAGTCAGGCTCAGACTCAGGCCTTGATGCCTCTAACCTCCTCATTGGTTGCCATTCCCTTTGCTTCACAGGCTTGGGGTGAAGGTTCACAGAGATCTTGGGTGGAGCAAGGTAGAAAGGCTGTGCTCAGCAGAATAGTAGCAGAGCCCTGCAAGAATCGGAAGTAAGAGGATCCATGGCAGAAATCCTCTCTTGCTGGGCCTCCTCTAGCTGCTCTCCAAAGGGCTGCTCTCCTGGGCTCTCAGTCTCTGCAGCTGAGTCCTGGCCCCTCCGGCATCTCCTAACTCCCAGAGTTCATCAGGGGTAACTCTGAAGAGGAACCTGTGGAACGGACACCTTGGTGCTCAGTTGAGCCAGCGAAGCTAATGGGCAGCCCCACCCTGAAATCTGTTCTTGACTGCTGGCTCTGTACTTCACCCCCAGCGATGACTTAGCCTGCTGGCTGCTAATGCTTCTGCCAATGCAATATCAGCTTATGCAGCTCCCACAGAGAGAGTGCACTTGACTAAGCACCTCCCGCCCCTCCTGGTGGCTGACCTGCCTAGGTCCTTCCAAGCACCTGCCAGGAAGTCAAGGAAGACAGCCTGGGGCCAGTTCCCATGACATTCTGGGCAGCAAGGACATCATTCTGGGCTGCCCTATGCTCGTGTTGCAGAGGGCAGAGCTCCTGATTGCCAGCTGTCTTAGGTGGGCTCTTCCTCTTCCTAGGTAATACTGACCAAGTGAATGAGCTAGGGACTTCCTGAACAATCTTCCCCAGCCTGGTGGCCAGGAGGAATCTACTAGGCTGGCTTTGAGCACACTGCTGCCTGCACATATTATTTTACCAGGTTTAAAAGAAATTCTCCTTCCTCAGCACTGGGCATTTATCTATCGCAGATGAGATAAGGAAGATGGGGTTGCAGGAGGTCTGAAGCTGGTAATTGGAGGGCAGCTCAGCCTCTTCTTGGAGCAGCTGCGTGAGTTCTGCAGTACATTGTGTTCTGAGGCGCTGGATGAAACAATATTGGAAGAGAATTACAGGTTACCTTTCTGGGCAGCAGACAGAGCATTCCTGGGCTCCATCACCCCAAGGCTCCATTTCCTTCTTTACCCCCGGTCCAAAGGCCTAGGGATCACTGTTCTTGGCTGTTAGAGCTTTTGTGTATTGCACCCTCTCTGCAGGATGATACTAGCTTTTAGGCTTTCTTTTCGAAGTTCTCCTGGATGGAGAACATTCTGTATGGGTCTATCAGGTGGGCTGAGAAACAACTCTTACCCCAGCAAACTCCGGGTTCTGACTTGTTTTTAGTGGTAACGACAAGGAAGAGGTCTGGTTATCTCTGGAAAGGTGTCTCTGTGATGCCCTCCTAACTGAAGCAGTGAGGGAGGAAGTGTGCTCTTAAAACCCAGGAAGCTAAGAAAATGTATCACTGCATCATCGCTTGAGGATGGGTTGTCAAGGTTCCCTACATGTTGGTGGGTGATACTTCACAGCGCTAGCCTTTGTGTATAGCAGAATTCACATTCATGAACCTCACAAAGTAATAGCTCTTCAGAACTGAGGGACACACATTCCACTTTTGCAAAGCTGACCTGTAAATGGAGTTCTTAATTGGTCTAGATAATAAAAAGCTGGAGTCAGATATAGAGGGAAATGCTGAGAGATCAGAGAGAAGGAAGAAGCCACGGCACACCTTACCTCCTTAGCCTCTCAGCAGACGAGAGAGTGATTTCCTGTTTCTCCCTGTTTATATCCTGTTTCTGCCCAGCTACCTCACTTCCTGTCTGTCTGTCTGTCTGTACAGACCTCTATGGTTAGCTAGTGACAAGCTCCATTCTCTGACCCCCAGACAGGCTTTATTTGTACAAGAAAGATATCACCACACTGACCAGATGCAGAACTAAATCAAATCTCCATGTGTTTCTCTTTCTCACCTTCCCAAGCACCCACACTTTCTTCTCAGGCTTCTGTTGCTTTTTTGGTATTGTCTCTCCCATTCTTTGAATCTGATTGGCTGTCTGGACCATCACTCTTCCTTGACTTGAGGACAGACGTGGTGTGGGTGGGGGTTCTTCTAGCCTTCATTGGTCAGGGCTCCTGGACTTCCTCCTGCTGCAAGAGGCAGAAATGTGCCATGGTCAGCAAGGTGCTGTCAGGAGGAATGCGAGAGTCCGCAGCCCATTCCTGGGAGCAGGACACATGTAAGGCCAGGCGACTCATCCTGAAACTTCCCAAGATCAGATGCATACCTTTCCTGCAGAAATAGACAAGCTCAAAGTCTCTCAGAGGGGAAGTGATGGGCAGAGAGTGAGATTAGCTGGTGTTAAGCCTTGGGTTTTACAGTGTTTATTTTCTAGGAGAGTCAGCAATAGGCTTGCTTCTTTCATCTTCCTGACTAAGCAAGCAGGAAAACCCTAGGAACAGCAGCTAGGGACCCACCAAGAGTGTGTATGCATGTGTCTGTGTGGGGCAGTGTGTGTGTACAAGTATGTGGAGATGTCCATGTGTCTATTTATTTAGTTTAGGCTATGCACACCCCCTCTTCTAACAATGTATTTAGCAGCCTGAAAAACTTTACCTGTGTGTACTATGCATACACATACCACCCTGAACAATGGAACAAGTTTATTTTCCCCTTATTGGCCATCACATTTTATTTAAATAGATTCCCATCACATCCTGGTTTGGTAGGAAGGCTGCTTTGGTTGGTCTAGACTGGTTTTGAGTGCATTTGTAAGAAGGAAAAATTGCTTACTGAAGTGAACATTTAGAGAGAATCTCCTATTTACTACCTTATGCTGATGCATAATCAGACATATATGTGATTAAAATCAGATATATTATGGGAGGGGACAAGAGTAGTCAATGACTATTTGACCAAATCTATCAAATCAAAGCAGAGAACATCCTAACTACATTCCCTTAGGTACCACACCCCTCCTTCTCTTGAGCTCCCAGACAACAATCCCAGCTCTTAAGTATTAGGCTTTTTTTGTGTTTTCTGGCTTGTTCTATAGTTTTGTTTAAGTAAAGCTTACTTGACACTTTTACAAATCTAAAAGGGCTTTTATTTTAATTCCTTGAACAAGATACCAAGAACCTGGAAACACCCAACCCATGTCACTAGTAATTCCATTACATAAGCTATGTACATATAATATGTATGGCATATGTATGCATATATATTATATAATGAGCAAGGGAGGGAAGAGGGATGGAGGGAAGAAGAAAAAGGGATGGATGAATTAGTGGATTGATGGATGGATGAACAGATAGGTGATTATGTAATAGATATTATATAAAGGCGATAGGCTGGATTCAGTTGTTTGTCAAGACTTTTAGAAGCCACCCATGGCCTTTAGGGACAGACCAGAAGAATGGTGACAGGCTGGGTTCCAGGCTTGGCCATATGTGAGTTGCTATGTGGCTTAGCCTACAATCACTCCACACTCTGCCCTCTACTTACAAAACTCTTGGGGCCAGTGTTAAGCAACAGCTTTGAGTTCTTCCAGCCTTGCAGATCCTGGCTCTGTCTCCCCTGTGGCTCTGAGGTGTAAATTAAAGCCTTCTTAAGTGTCTGCTTCCTGCCTTTAAGATGGGGTGCTAAGAACCCCATGGATTGCTCTGGGACTGGGACCACCTTATAGAAGGATACTCTGAGGCTTTTGAGCTTCTTGGGCTTCCTATACTTCCTTCTCTGCTCTGGGCTGAGGGGCTACCTACTTGAGGCCCAGCCGCATGAAATATCACCTCTATGGACACATGGACCCATCCCATCAGTGGTTCACCTTTGCTTTCTGAGCAATCAGACAGATTTTGTGGCCTGGACAGGGTAAGCTTTTTAAAAATCACACCCTCCTCAAGTAGGAGTAGCATGCTGTTGGGGCTTAAGCAGACTGGGACTGTCTCGTAGTCACACAGCTGCACAAATCCAAGATTGCTGCTAGTGCTAGGGTAAAAGCAAGGACCCTAGAAGCAGATGAATTGTATCCCCACTTTGTGGGTCTTGGTTCTTTGTCTGTAAACACCTTTTGCCTCTTTTACCTGCCCAGTTTAGCAAACACTGCCTTGAAGAGTTTTAACCAGGTGCCTGCATGTCTTACTGCTACATCAACCTCAATGTAGCCCACACATGCTGTCTTGCAGTTTGGGAGGTCAGAAATGTGATGAGCCTCGAGCTGAGGATGCTTCCCCAGAGGCTGCTTTCTTGCACACCCAGTCTCCTCCTTGTTTACAGAGACCAACACTCCCAGCTTGCTTCCCTATTGTCTCCTCCTGAAACTCCAACCTCATGTGAGCTTCTGTAGGCTCACTGGGCTCCCACAGTCTTGGATACTCTCCTGTCTCAAGATTGCTAACTTTATCCCATCTACAATTTCCCCTTTCAACTTAAGGAACCATGCTCACTAAAAATCGGGACATGGCTGTCTTTAGGCAGGTGATTGTGGGGAATACTACCTCACCATCCCACAAATGAGAAGAGACTGCTACTGGTGGGGAAGGGAAATGGGCCATAGTTGAAAGCAACATGCTAGCACAGTGTCTTTTCAGTCATTGAACAGACTTCTACTGAGTGCCGACTGTATGCCAGACCAATCTTTGTTTCCAGAGAATTTAGGCGCTAACGTGGGACTTGGACAGTGAATATATCAACATAGCAGATGTAACAAATCTCAAAGAAAGGACAAGCTGGGGGTTAAGCAGTGCTGGGTGACAGGGAGCATTCTGGGGCAGATCCTAGAATGAAGAAAAGACACAGAAGAGCCATGTAGACTCTGGGGGCAGCAGGTGTTGCTCTGTATGGGTTTAATTGCCCCCCTCCCCAGTTATATTCTGTCCTGATGCTGGCCCATGAATGCCATCTTTTGGAAAGTAGCATCTTTGTAGATGTAATCAAGGGGTCAGATAGGATCACTACTGAAGTCTGGGGCTAGTCTTTCTGTAGAACAGATGAACTTATTACATGGGCTGCTGTACTGATCTATGCAGTTTTTCTCTGTTGTTGTGAACAAAATAAACAGTCACAACCCCCTTTTTGGTCATTCACTGTCAGGCACACCGCAAACCTTCTCATTTGTTCTCTCAGAGCCTCACAAAGTGGTTTTTGTTACTACCCATTTCATAGATAAGACAACTGAGACTTAATGACTCAAAATAATAACTGTCTGTACCTAGCTACTGAAGTGGGTTTCTGAGAATTGAGTCCACATCATTTTTGCATCCAAGATTATGCTATTAATCTCAACTGTTCCACCCTGGAGCAGCTTTAAGGTAGGGACTATTTTTTTCCCCTCGAATGATTTCAGGTATCCAGCAGACTGCCTTTCACATAACAGTCAGTTAAAACATATTGATTTTTGCATTCGCTAATGATCTCTTAAGTCTTGACAAGAGAGTTTAGTTCAATCAGAACTTTTGACAAATCTCAGACCAATTTTCCCTACTCTGTTGATTTATTTATTCTGTAAACATTTGTGCAGAGTCCCTATGTGCCTGGGATAGGCTGTGGTGATTTTTCTTTGGTTCCATCCTGAAGAGACTCACGAAATCTGCAGTTTGGATAAGGCAACGTTTTCACTGGTCTTAGAATAAACCATCTCAAGTGTTCTAAAGGATAGCCTCGTGTTGACCACAGAGAGCTGGAACGCCGATTCTTCCATAGGAACTCATGCTTTGCTTCCTCTCACTTGTGGCTTTGGGACACTTACATGGCTTTGGATCAACAAGCTTCCCATGGTGGCTATGTGAACAGGGTCCCTTCCTGGCCATTGAGCTGCCACCTGTCCCATCTGATCAAAAGGTTTGGTTGAAAAGTCTTTCTTTTAAATGCATAGTAGAATATATTTTTTCTTTCTGCTTCTGCCACTGTTGATAACAGATTACAAGAGCCACTAGGTGTCTTCAGTGACTTCAGAACCCCAGATCAATTGTTCTAAGAATTTCAGTTAATGACTAGAAAAATTACGGTTTGTCTGAGTTAGGATGTGTGGGCAGAAAAACACATGTTTGGTGGTGATGAATGCTGAGGAATGGGGTGTGAGAGAGTCCCTGAGGTTGCCAAAGAGAAAACAACTCAAACTTAAGAGATGTCATTTCTTGCCCATCTGCTTGGTGACGAAAAGCTAAAAGCAACAATGAAAAACCTATGTGATAATGCCCAGGCTGCACAGTTTCTCCCCATGACAGTGAATTTTCAATGGGGCAACTCCTCCAAAGAGCAATTGAGCATCATGCACTGAACCTCAAACAAGCTCGTGGCCTTTTAGCTAGCAATTGCTTTTCCAGGATAGAAGTTGGTTAAATCACACACACAAAGAGCTTTGGATGTGAGGCTGCTTACCAGTCGCTATAGTAGCAAAGCTTTGGAAACACTAAGTGTCCAACAATTGGGCAGTGGTTAAATAACTTCCACCAATCATCCATTCGATAGAATGGTATGCATCCATTTAAAATGATGCTTGTATGTATTCTTGTTGCTGTGGAAACATAACGATCATGGTACTCGTTTTTATAATGTGCCAAGCACTGTTCTGAGACTTCCCAAGAAACAACTCAGTTAATCCCAGCAACATTTTGCTACAGGCACAATGTCACACTGACATCACAGACAGGGAAATGGCCACCAACTAAGGTGATGATTCAGGACTTACTGGCCTTTATAACACTGTGGATCTTGAACCCCAACTATTTTTTGATCATTTACCACTCTGTTTCTTACTGTGACCACAGAAGTAGAAAACCACAAAACTCTGTCCAGCCAATTCTTGTTTCCAGGGAAAGAAGTCTGTTAGCTACTTGAAAAAAAAAAAAAAAAAGAAAAGAAAAAAGAAAAGAAAAGCAGAAAAGGGCTGAGGAGATGACTAGGTTGACACTGTTTGCAGTGTAGGCATATGGACCTCATTCAGTTTCCAGTGCTCTCATAAAAAAGCAGGCATGACAGCATGAATTTGAAATCCTAGTGCTGGTCAAACAGTAACAGGTGGAATTGGAGTTTGCTGGTCAACCAGTCCTGCCAAACTGTGAGGTTTCAGGTTCACTGAGAGACCTGGTACCAAAAATAAGGTGGGGAGCTATAGAGAATGATACCTGACATTGACCTTTGACCTTTACATGCATCATGCATGCACACTCACTTGAATGTGTACTGCACACACACACACACACACACACACACACACACACACACACACACACAGAGCTCTACACACATACAGTCCTCCACACAGCCTCCTTCACAGCTACATGCGCCCACCCCCATAGAGTCACATATACAAAGGAAAAACAAAGACCAGAAAATACCTATTTTTCAAACTCCTACTGTCTGTAATGGTGGGTCCTAAGTAACCCACCATTACAGACAGTAGGAGACATTAATTTCTATTTCTGGACTTTTTTTTTAAATAGTGTCTGCTATAGCTACTATGCTTATGATCATTCTTTGCCAAAAAACATAAACAAAAACAAAACCCCTTGCCTCTCTCAGTACCCAACCCTTGTCAACATTTAAACTTGCAGCACAGGGCAGATCCACCAAAAACTTTCCTAATTTTTTTCTTTCCCTTTTAAGACCGACATAAATGAAGATTACCAGCTACCAGGTTTCCTTAACTATTTCCTCTTAAAGATAACAGCTGCTTCAGATAACTGGGATGATGTAAGCACAAGAGTTTGTGTTTGAATCCCCAGCACCAATGTAAGAGCTAAGCCTGGTGGGTCAATTCTGGGGTAGGGGTGGGGGTGGATACAGGAGGATCTCAGGGGCTTGCTGGCTAGCCAGCCTAGCTAAATTACAGCTTAATTGAAGTGTCATGCACAGGCACCAAAACATCCTTGCACACTGTACACATGTGTACACCACACACACGAGAATGTTTTACAAAGCTTCTGGAAACCTGTGTTAGGACAGCCTTCCAGGAGTTCAGATGGTCTGCCATGTGTCCTCCTTCATAGTGTTTTACCAAATGCATCTTTTCTTTGTCCTCTACCCATTAGGTCCCTTTCACTGGTGAGCAAATGGACTGGATTTGGTAGCATCATCCTTGTAGTAGTGAAAGCAAGTGATTGTTGGCTGTGCAGACTCTGAGCTTCTCATAGATAGGGGCCTGCTTTATGTAGGGATGTTTCTTGATGGGCCCCTTGGGGGAAAGATACAATCCTGTGGATAGTGATCTGTAAGGAGGCAGATACACAGAAAAGGATTGCTTTTGCTCAGAAATAGCAACTTTTGGAACAGGGGTGGGAGCAGGAGCAGGAGTAAGGCCTTGAGTACCAATGAAGCTTAAAAAAAACAAAACAAAAAAACAAAAACAAAAACAAAACAAACAAACAACAAACCCAGACCTTTCAGGGGATATAAACAGTGCCCCATTTCAAGGTCTTTGTGTTGCTGTGATATCTACAATCACATCTTCAAGCCATGCCATCTTACAATCTCCCCATCTCTTTATACTACAATTGACTAGCAGTTGGGAGCTATCTTGGGAGCCACCTACTTTTTAGGGTAGTGAGGACAAAGAACCAGAAAGGAATGGTGCTGGACCTGAGCTCCTTAATAGCAGTTAAGCCTATTCTTTCCCCTCCCTGGACCCTGACCTGTAGGGCAGGTGAATGGGCTTAGACTGTGAGAAGCATTCTCAGGAGACTGGAGGTGGGAGACAGCAGAAGCCAGAGTAGCTCTCCACTCAACTTTGCCTCTGGTAGAGTTTCCAAGCAGAATTTTGGCTTTTTTTTTCTCTTTGAGACAGGGTGCTACTATGTAGCCTTGGCTTGCCTAATGCTCACTGTGTAGACCAGGCTGGCCTAGAACTTACAGAGATCTGCTTACCTTGGCCTTCTGGGTGCTGGGACTAAAGGTGTGTGCCACAGTGGCTGGCTCAGGCAGTTTTCGTGTCTTTTCTTGCTTCTAGCTTACCTGATATGGAGGGGGATCCAACTCAAATTCCAGCTTCCATTGGGTGATCCCAGACCCAGCCTCTAGGAACATCCCTCTTTCTTTTGGCCCTTGATCCCAGAACATTAGCTTTCTGCTATTCCTGACTGTTATATTGAAATTTCCTGTTTTTTTTTCCAGCTGTCTTGTCAGCTTTAGAATTAGTCTGAGTGTTCCAGACTGCTAGGAAACACACACACACGCACGCACGCACGCACGCACACACACACACACACGCACGCACGCACACGCACGCACACGCACACAGAGTTTGTCTACACAATTATGGGTGCTGGAGAGAGACCCCAGTTCTGCAGTAGCCTGAAGACTAACTAGCTAGTAAGATAGCTGCCATGTGAGTCCCAGAGCCTTAGAACCAGTGTAACAGGCCCTTGGTTTTAAGTCCAAAGGCTGGAGATCATCTTCCAACCCACAGACTTTCACACACAGAGAGTGCAACTCCTTACTCTGACAAATTAAATTTCCTATTTTTTTGTCACTCTGACCAAAATAACATGAGGGAGGGAAGGCCTGCCTCTAGTGATCTGCATCTGCTAGCCAGGTCCCACAGCCTAAAGGCTCTATAGCCTTCAAAATAATGCCACATGTTGACGATGGAGTGCTTAAAACACGAGCATGTGGGGCCATTCCAGATTGAAACCTTAGCAACCAACCATCCTTTTGTCCCATTAGGGCCATGTTGTAGAGGGCAGCATGCTTTACTTGGTATACTGAATCAAATGCTGATTTCATCCAGGAAAAATGATCTCATAGACACAACCAAAACAGCATTTAACCACATGTCTGAGCACCCTATAATCCAGTCCAGTAGACACATGAAATTAAAAATGGGACTTATTCTTTGAGTTTGTTTCATTCCAATAATGTTTGTTTCTCTTGTTGGACTCTTTCTGATTCAGGAATGAAAGTAAGTTTGCTTATGACTGGATGGCTAAATAGACAAATGCCAAATTCAATTGTATTTCTAAAATTGTGAGTCATCAGTGATTGAATGATGATATAAGCTATTATGGTCCCATTTGCAATGAATAGTAACATGACATGGTGTGTCTTATGGACTTGTTCATATCTAAATTAAGATCTACTTCCAAATATAGGCATAAACTCTGTAAGTATTATAAAATGAGCTGTTAATATTAAAATTTCATTAATTGCTAGAATTTTGAACTATGGCAGGAATAAACCATTGCAATAATTAATTTTGTTGATGAAAGTTAATTTTATTTATTCAGTCATTTTCAAATATTTTCAGTCAACAAACAAATGGAGAGATAGATAACAGTTAATATTCAAATATTGAAAGAATAAACTAGATAGCTTTAGGAAGAATATTATTTCCTTTCTGAGGCAAGCAATATTTATAATTCTAAATAATAATACAGAGCAGAATAAAAGGGATTAGATTGTATCATGATTACAATATTTGTGGAACCTGCATTCACAACCTTAAACAAAACAAGCTTTAATAACTGCATTTAATTCTTAGCCATTTAATTCTATCTAGCAATCCTATCTAGGTCATGAGTATTTCAAGAAAAATATTGGAATTTTTTGGTATCCTGAGAATGAATTGGAAGGGAAATGTCACCTTTGCTACTTCAAAGCAAGAGGAAAAAATCTCCTAAATTATGCATAATATTCACAATGAATCAGACCCAGATGCAATAAGGATACAAAGCACGAAGAATTAGAGAAAGAAGAGGCCACACAGATAGTTGCTTCTCCCCTGTCCTCAACAGGGAGAGAACAGTTATCTAATATCACAGATTTGAGCAGAGAGGTGCTAGGACCGCCCTGACTGCTGACAGCCTTGAGGAACTATTGTTCCTGCCTCAAGACAGCATCACCTCCAAAAGTGACAGCAGGAACACAAAAGGTAAGTTATAATAATAATAATAATAACAATAATAATAATTTTTATTATGTTTTGTTTCTTGAGACAGGGTCATGTAGCCTAGGGCAGCCCAGAGCTTACTGTGTGTGTAGTTGAGGATTCTCTTGAGTCGCTAACCTGCTTCCCCTTTCAAGTGCTGGCATCAAGGCTGTACCACTGTGCCCAGGTAATCGTAATGAATATGTAAAACAAAATTCAGCAGTTATTCCTGGTCAGAACTCTCCTTCCCCATCCCTGCTGTCTTCATTGGCACAGCAGTATCCTTTCAGACTAAAAGCACTCCCACCCCAAGAGATCTACCTCCACCCTTGCATCCTGCCCCTGCTAGGCAGAGATCCTCAGTCTAGATCACAGAGTGGCAGCTGGAAGAGATGCCAAACCCCAGTCGGTTGAAGCCTTCTGAGGCTTGAGTCCATGGTCCCCAAACAAACTGCCAAGCCTTTGTTTATTAAATAAATTTGTTTGTCACTGACTAGATACCAACAATCACAATTCACATCTGTCTCCTCTTCTTTGATCACCTCAACCTATTATTCTGTATTCTCAATTTCCAGAAGAGAAAGCAAAGCTCACACAGCCCAAGTAATTTGTCACTTGCCCCAACTCATAGGGCTGTTAAATGGCAGAATTTGGGCTTGAACTGTGGTCGTGCTGATTGCAATGCACACACACCCTTTCTGACTCTGGCAGTAGGCCTTCTCCTAGGATGTCCAAGGCCACGAAACCCAGCTTCCTATTTTACTGATGAAGAAAGGAAGAGGCTCAAGGTCAACACCTAGAAGGTTAGCATCATTGGAGGCTAATTTTAAGTCTGGCCTGGGGCAGTGTAGACAGAGCCAAATGATATCAAAACAATATCCTTTGTGTCCATTCTCCGGTACCATGCTTGGGATCCGTCGAGACAGATCCTTCAGGCTTTTGGAGCTCCCCACAAGTCACTGAGAAACAGTTCATTTGTTGCCAGTTGGAGAGGAAAATGCTGGTTGCTTTTTAATTTACCTTGTGAAATGGCTGCTGCTGGGCATGTGCGAGCTATGTATAGCCACTGGATCACAAGGCTGAGAGCCAGGCACTTTGGCCCGATCCCTGCTCTGGATGTGATATGGGTGTTTGGGACCACTGTCTGGAAACAACTTAGCAAAACTCTCTGAGCATTGTCAAGCACACTCAGGAGCTGGCTCTTTGCTTCAAGGCATTTTAATTACCCAGCAAAGTGGCAGCAGGGGAGGCAGGCCAGGCTTGGAGACATCAGTAGTTTGGCTGGAATGAAATGGCCCAGATGTTGCTGCTGCCTCCAGCCCCTCTCTGCCCTGAAAAGTCCAGCTAACACTCCAGAGTGCTGCTGTCCAGTAGAAACATAACTCAAGCCACATATGCAATTTTAAACTTCTCTAGCAGATAGATTGAAAAAGCTAAGAGATGTGGTAGGATTAATCCTAACAATTTATTTTGCCTACTCTAATATAGTCAGTCATCTCTTAGAGCCCTTGGGAGATTTTGTTCACAGAATCCCCAGGTACAGAAATTCAAGGTGTTCTAGTCCTTTATAAAATTACATATAACCTACATCATATGCTTTAAATAATCTCAAGATTATTTTTTAATACCTAACACAATGTCTGTGTTATGTAAACAGTTGAAACTGTGTATTGTTTAAGGAATATGTAGATATATTTTCTTGGTATTGGGCATGGATGGAGCACTGGGCCTCGCATATAACTGGAAGTGTACACTGAGCTACCCTACCCCAGGCTGTTGAGAGAATGTTGCCACAAAAGAAGCAGACCTCTGGACGGCTCTCTATCCGTAGCACAGCACTTTCCATCTTCCCTCCCTGTTCAAAAGCTTTCAGCAACTCACACTATTGGACTGTTGGAACCAGCCATGTATTTCAGCAATTTGTGTCTTCTTGCCTCCCTCTCTAATAGAAAGGAAGAGATTTTAATAGTGTTGGGTAGGGCGTTACTGTGTAACTATCAATGCCCAAATCTTAAGACCTTGGGTTCCCTGAGCTATGTTAATTTTATTTTCTGCCTGCCCTAATACAGCTTCTTGGGATAGAAGGATGCTTTGGACATCGTTGTGTATGGCTTTATATGATTCTCTGATTTTATTATTGGGACAATTGCAAAAGGAAGGTTTTAGGTAATGGTAAATGGGGTGCAGAACAAAAAGTTCAACCCAGATCTACTGATTCCATGTTTTGGGGGCAGCTGCCTTGTACTGGGCTCAGACTCAGTGTAGGATCTCAGAAAGCCTGAATTAATCCTGAGGTTTGAGCCACTGTGTCTCATTCTTCCTTGGGATGAACAGTAGGCAGATGGATGCTGCACAGGACAGAGCTGTTTCCTGATTCCTCTTTCCTTTCTGATTCCAGCTTGGGCTTTGTAGGAATGCTGACCATTGCCTTTTTGGGAGTTGGGTAGAGCAGAACCAGCTCTCTAGGCAGCTAGGCAGCAAATTGGAAGGGCAAGTGTGATAAATGTCTTCCTGGAGCCACACTCTCTCTCATATGATGCTGATGCTGGCACTCTGCCCTTGGGCTTCCCTAGACGTGGCTATATTTATGAGAGGCATGATTCACCCTCACTTATTGCCAGAGAGTATGATGTTGTGCTTTGGTACTGTAGTGAAAGCATGATGGAAATAAAGATGTGCTACTAATAAAACGTCAATTAGTATTACAGGAAAAAGAAAGAGAGAAAAAGACTGACGTATATCCTCTCAGTGATTTCTTTCTAATTAGCCAAATAAATATGCAAGCCTCCCACTCGGGTGTGTGTTTGTTTGCTTTAGAACACTGTAATTACATCCCCACCCACAGCTTTAGAAGCTTCTGGGAACCGGAAACCTCCGCACAAGGGCTTTGGCTAAGAGGAAGTAAGCCAGACAATTTCAACTGGACTGAAACACCCTTCTGCTCACTGGTGTAAATTTACAGAGTACGGAAACTACAATGATTAATTTTTGTCAACTTCACACAAACTTGTCACCTGGGAAGAAGGACCCTCAGCTGAAGAAGTACCTCCATCAGATTGGTCTGTGGATATGTCTACGGGGGCATTTTTTGTTGTTGTTGTTGATGTTGCTGATTGATGGGGCTGGCCCAGGCGACTTTGAGCAGTGCCATCCCTGGGTATATGAGCCTGGGTTATATAAGAAAAGTATCTGAAAAAGCCATGGAAAATAATCCAGTACGTAGTGTTTTTCTGTGATCTCTGCTTCAGGTCCTTCCTTGTCTTCCCTCAGGGATGGGTTCTGACCTGAGAGTTGTAAGATTAGGTGATGAACGATGAACTCTTTCTTCTTCAAGTTGGTTTTTTTTCTTTTAATGTTTGTTTTTAGCCAATTGATTAATTAATTAATGTATTTATTTATGTGTATGTACTCAAGTGTATATATGTATGTACATCATGTATGAGCAGGAGACTGGAATTCAGAAGAGCCTTGGAATCTCCTGGAGCTGGAGTTACAGATGGTTGTGAGCTGCTGTGTGCTGGGAACTGAACCCTAGTCTTCTTCAAGAGCAGCAAGTGCTCTTAACTAATGAGTCACACTCCTCCTTCCCACACTGATTTTGCTGAGGGTTTTATGATAACAAAAAGCAAACTAGAAGGATTGTCATCACTCAGATGTTGGGTGTGGCTCCCTTGATCTTCCTGGCAAGGACATCAATTGCACTATGTACAGAGGAAAGTGGGCCAGGAAAGAACCCCAAAGAGATGAATTATATACTACTTTGGGGAGAGTTCTGAAATCTCCAGCCCCTTGTTTTTCCTTTGCTGGAAGGAGGATGGCCTAGTCAACCAGGTCCCAAGGCAACATCCTTCTCCACTGCCACTGACATCATGCTCCATGTCTTCTGTTTGTCCACAACTCTTTGGTTATTCAAGAATACATTACATCTTCAATTTACATTTAGTTTCTAACCATGTTTTCCACTCTGGGGTGTGTTAGATTGTATTTTGAGAAATGTACCTTTCTGAGCTACAGCTACACTGTGAAGAGAGCAGAACGTGTATACAACTAATAAATATTGATCTACAGGTTGGTGATGTGTCATGAGAAAACTTGTTATCAAAAGCTGCTCAATAAAAGAAATGGAGAGACAGCTAGTACAATGATCAGGAGCCATTAAGATGAATAATCTGGAGGCATAAGACCAACTTTGGGGTCTTAATCTTTCTTCCTGTTAAGTGCATAGCCTGAACAATGTTTAACCTTTTTTGTTCTGACATAGGGCTAGTCTGTTTTCATGGACTTAAAAAAATGTATTATTTATTGTGTGTGCATGAGCACGGGTGTGTGTGTGTGTGTGTGTGTGTGTGTGTGTGTGTGTGTGTGTGTATGTGTTGTACTTGTGACACAGCAAGAGTATGGAGGTCAGAGAACAACTTTTGTGAGATTTTCCAGGGCAGCCTGTATTCCTCACCATCTGCAGTGTGGACTTGGGCTCATGCCTTGTCCTGTGGAGTGTCTGCCCTGTTTCTCTGTATCTTGTTGCTGGCCTCAAGTAGATTTACTCACATAAGGTAACCATTGACCTTATCTGATAAAAGGAATCAGGATCCAAGGAATCTATTCAACTCATTATTAAAGATCATTTCCTGTTATTATCTCCCCTGTAGCAAAATTAGCTGTTAACTCTCATGTTAGCACAACCCAGCCAGTATTACTAGGAAATGAGGGGAAAATCAGTTCAGTGATATGTGGGCTGAGCCCAGGGAATTCCTTATCCTTGGTGCATATTAACATTATGCCTTAGAAGTTAAGGGAATGTTCTGTTAAGTGGAAAAAGAGTTGCAGAAATTTTACTTTCAAAAGTCAAGTTAAAAGTTCCCTTTTTTCCCAAGTCAAATTAATTTTTGTCTCAGGGCAAGAAAAAGTAAATTAAAAACCACAGTCTGCCTCCTCTTCCCAGGTCCCATCTTCTCCTGGGTTTCTATCCCTCTTGGCTGGAGTTCCAGGTTTCACTGGCCCAGTTTGGGCCTCAGAGAATCCCCAGCCTCATCAGGTTCTGCTCTGGGGAGCCTCTGACTATGGCAAGGTGAGGAGGTCTGCCCTTCTTCCTGTTTTACCTTCCAGAATTATCTCTTTCACCTGAACATGTGTATTATGATGTGCAATAGGACCAATGTCTGGACCTATGGTTTTGGGATGCTAGACACTCCTTTCTCTTCTGAGCAGTGAGGTTTGCCCAATTGTGAGAAAACAAGCAAGAGGTTGGAGGTCTGTCCAAAAATCTAGTGGTGAGAGGTGCATGTGTGCACTGGAAGAGTATGCTTACTGGAACCATGCCTGTGTGCCTGTGGAGGACTCTCAGCAGCCAAGGAGCCACTAGTCTTGGAACAGATGGCTATGGGATAGCATTTAATCTCCCAGTGGCTGTAAGAATATCACCCGATGCTGGGTTCTGATCTCTTTACCTGTATCTTTGTAAGCTTCAGGGCTCTGATGAGGTTGCAGGGGAGACTTTGCCACTGCTGGTTCCAAGGTCTCAGGAGAGCCCGAGTTGCTGTGCTTGGTTAAGAGCTTTGAATGTGGGCAACCACTGTGGTGTCTGTCCTGTGTGCTGCAAACCGGCTAGACTCACACATATGCTGTGGGGCTTGCAGGTTTTTGAACCTGGCAATTCTCATGAACACTAGAGACAGGAAAGTCCCACCAAGTCAGAACTTCCCATTGGTCAAGGAGCTCAAGAGGGTGGCCAACTTCTGCTCATACATTCAGAATTTTCTCAATTTTAGCACTGAAGTTCTGAACTCTCATACCCTCATACCCACAAAATGGGACATCAGATCACTTAAATATCTTTCCTATCTTAAAGATGGGGCCAGGGAACTAGCTGGAAGGGTAGCTTAGACAACAAATTATCTACTGGGCAAGCGTGGGGACCTGAGCTCAATCCCTAGACCCAGTGTGATAAAGCCAGGCATGATGGCACACACTTGTGAGCTGAGCACTGGGAAGGCAAAGCCAGGGGGATTCTTGGTGCTGAGTCTAGCTGGGTCAGAGAGAAAAAACCAGGGTGGATGGTGCCTTAGTAGCATCTGAGCTTGACTTGCCATCTGCATGTGCATTTGTGCACACA